>JAQQPU010018574.1:5552-17353 GCA_029168905.1 Artemia sp. Kazakhstan ARC1039
CCCCCATATGGGCGCTCATGGTAATAGTAGTAGTAACAGCAGTAGTAATATTTATAGTATTAGTAGCAGTACCAGTAGTAGTGGCAGAAGCAGTAGTAATAATCGCAGGGGTAGGAGTAGCAGTAATACTTTTCACACAGTGTCTTTTGGTTAGTTTTATAACCCCCTTAATATCCCCTGACAATTTCAACTTATTACTTTAAGCTATTCCTGGGATCTTGCTGCTATGCCCTCCAGACGATCTGGATGCAGATAGCGTGTTTTGATTTAATTTAACATCCCCCCAACATGCCCCTTTTCCCATTGACAAAATCTGTATGTAAACAACGGGCAACTTGTATGACTTACAGCCCTTGCCTCAAGGGATGTGGGGGTTACGTCATCCTCGGAGGCATAGTTACAGGACATTTCATCTTTTTCCAACAAATTGCTATCCCAAAATTTTGATCAGATACTTTTGGGGAGAGGGTAGAAAATAGGCGTAGGATGGAGGATGGTTTCCCTTTAATCACTTTTGACTCTTAGAAAGGGCATCGGACCTTTTAATTTTAAACCGGACTATTTCCCTGCAAAGTTTAAAAAAAAAGAAATAACACATTGAAACTTTATCGCCCCTTACTTAGGCAGCTCTATTGCGCTATCGTGCTGCCTATAATTCCAGATTAATAAATTAGAGTAATTAGTGTTAAATACGAGAACGATATTGCTGAGGCTCAGATTTAAGGCTCAGGTTCGACTTGGTGCTCAACTGGGTTGCCAGTAATAACTGTCGTAATGAGCTTCAATGTTGCAAAACAGGATGCTAAAGGGGGAATTTTGTTAAAACTTTACACATAGTTAAATACTTAATCAAGACAAATAATGTCTTGATTTAGTTCAATTACTTGCCCTGAAAGCTCTAACGTAATACCCTTAGCTCTTCCTTGGAAATTACACAGACGCCCTTTTGACAATCTGGATACATAGACCTCAACTTTCCCTGTAAGTTTCAACTTAATACCCTATTCTCTTCCTAAGATAATGCATCTATACCATTTTGACAACATGGATTCACTTAAACTCTTTTGATTCATTTAATACTTGTAGAAACTAATTGTAGTAGTGGCAGTAATAGCAGCAGAAGTAGCAGTGACATTAGTCATAGAAGAGGAAGTAGCAGGCACAGTAGCAATTGCAGTACTAGTAGCAGTAGTCGTATCAAGAAGTCAAAGTTGCAAGTAGTTGCTAGCCACCATCATCAGACAAACTTGAGTATAATAATGGGCCACCCCCCTCAAAACACCCTGAAAGTCTTGACTTATTATCCTTAGTCACTCCTCGGATATTACAGATACGTTCTCTCAGCCAGCAGACAAAGCATAGTTTCACTTGATTTAGCAAAACATGAAAAATTTACATATAAAATTGGTGATATGGTTTCTTTTTATTGAGTTCAACGACCTTCACAAAATGCCCTGAAAGATTCAACTTAATAAACTTGACCGTTCCCAAAATATTGCAGATATGTCCTTTTAACAACCTTGGATGCACACAGTGGCTTTTGATTTAGTTCAACAGTACTTAAAAATGACATAAAAATTCCAATAAGTTGTTTCTAGGATTTTTCATAGACCCTCTTTTGACAATCTAGATACACATAGTGTCTTTTGATTTAGCTTTTCATTACCCTTAACTTTCCCTGAAAGTTTTAACTTAATACCCTATTCTGTTTCTGTATTCTGATTTAGTTCAATAGCTGTAACAGTAGCAGTGGTAGCAGTAGTAGTGGCAGCAATAGTTATAGTAGTAGAAGTAGCATCCGCAGTCACAGTCAGAATCACAGTAGTAGTAATAGTAGTCGTCGTCGCAAGCAGTAGCAATCAAAAGCAGTCACAGATACAAGTAGTCGCTATCTCAATCACAAGTAATTACAGTTGCAAGCAGTCGTAAGTAATCACAGCTGTAAGTAGTTCTAGTCGCAAGTAGTCGCAGTCGCAAGTAGTCGCAGCCACAAGAAGTCGTAGTCACAAGCTGTTGGAGTCGTAAATAGCTACACTCTTAAATATTTGCAGACGCAAGTTGTTGCAGTCGCAATCACAAGTGGTCGGGGTCAGAAATAATTCCAGTCACGGTAGTAAGTCTCACTTGCAGTCTCAGTTGCAAGTGGTTGCAGTCGCAGTCACAAGTAGTCGCATTACCAGTCGCAAGTTGCTGCAGTCGCAAATAGTCACAGTCGCAAGTAGCTGCGGTTGCAAGTAGTCCCAGTCGCAAGTTGTCACAGTTCCAAATAGCTGCAGTCAAAGTTGCAATTAGTCGCAGTCACAAGTAGTCACAGTCACAGTTACAGTCGCAGCAGTAGTAGTAATAGTGGTAGCAATAGTAGTAGTTGTAGTAATGGTAGCATTAGTAGTAGTAATAGTATCAGTAGTATTAGTAATAGGTACATAGTGCCTTTTGGTTAGTTCAATATCCTCCTCAACATGCCCTGAAAGTTTCAATTTAATGCCCCAACCTGAGATATTGCCGATACGCCCTTTGACAACCTGCATGACCTTACTGTGTTTTATTTTATTTCAACATTCTCTTAAAGTTTCACATTAATACCCTTAGCCTTAGTAGTAGTAGTAGCAGTAAAAGTAGTAGTGGTAGCAGTAATAGTAGTAGTAACAGTAGTAGTATTATTTGTAGTATTAGTAGCAGTACCAGTAGTAGTGGCAGAAACAGTAGTAATAATAGCAGGGGTAGGAGTAGCAGTAGTACTTTTTACACAGTGTCTTTTGGATAGTTTTATAACCGCCTTAATACCCCCTGACAGATTCAACTTAGTACTCTAAGCTATTCCTGGGATCTTGCTGATATGCCCTCGTGACAATCTGGATGCAGATAGTGTGTTTTGATTTATTTTAACATGCCCCCTTTTCCCATTGACAAAATCTATATGTAAACAACGGGCAACTTGTATGACTTACAGCCCTTGCCTCAAGGGATTTGGGGGTTACGTCATCCTCGGAGGTATAGTTACAGGACCTTTCATCTTTTTCGTACAAATTGCTATCCCAAAATTTTGATCCGATGCTTTTGGGGAGAGGATAGAAAATAGGCGTAGTAGGGGGGATTGTTGCCCTTTAATCACTTTTGACTCTTAGAAAGGGCATCGGACCTTTTAATTTCCAATCGAATGATTTCCCTCCAAAGTTTGAAAAAAGAAAAAAAAAATAACACATTGAAACCTTATCGCTCCTTACCTAGTCAGCTCTATTGCGCTATTGTGCTGCCTATAATTCCAGATAAATAAATTAAAGTGATTAGTGTTAAGTACGAGAACAATATTGCTGAGGCTCAGGTTTAAGGCTCAGGTTCGACTTGGTGCTCAACTGGGTTGCCAGTAATAATTGTCGTAATGAGCTTCAATGTAGCAAAACAGGAGGCTAAGGGGGGAATTTTGTTAAAACTTATAACAAACAAAAATAATCCCCCCCCCCAACCCGTCGCTAGCGATTATCTGGTACAGGAGTATTATATGGTTATATAATACTTATACAACCACGATCATATGGTTCAGGTAAGTGTTACTGTTCGTTTTAGTTTATTGTCACTCTTTACTTTCATTTGAAATACACTCGTTTTTTATAAGCTTCTTTTTAAACAAAGTTATGCTCCTTTTAAGTTTTGAATTCACTATTTATTTTCCATGAACGTTTTTTATTGATTTATTTACTTACTAAAAAAAAAGATATTTTTCTGCAGGAAGTGTTCGTAGCTTTGTAGACACTTACTCTGCCATACAAGCACTAAACTAATAGCTATGCTGCATTGCTTATGAATGAGTCCCTTTGTGGAAAAGCAAAATGGGTGGCCGATTATCAAAACATACCTAGTGCCCAGTGGAGGGGAGTGGGGATGGTCAAACACATAGCCTATGATATGACAGTGGAACTTAGAAATAAAGGTAAGACATAGGGTAGAAATCAGAGAGGAAAAATGCCATTAGGTTTTTCATTCAGTGCTCTTTCCGGTCATTGCTGTCGAAAACTTGTCCAAGTCCATCCTAATGAGGCCAAACGTAGCCAAGTATAAATAGTCGAGGACACAGCCAAGTATATAGTGTACAGAGTCGAGACTATATACAAAGGTTCGCTGGTTTTGTGGATTTCCACCATCTTTTGTGCTTATATCTTATCAACAGTTTTTCAAATGCCAAATAAAGCCCACTGAAAAAAAAAACATACTTCTGTATATCTCCTAGGGCTATATCTGCCCCTATTAGGGGGCTGGGACGCAATTGCGATAGCTTAGAGCAATCGCAGTTCAAAATGGCTGTTACATATGCAGGAGATGGAATAAACAGGAACAGAAAACGAACTGCAGCAGGACCCATTCTTTTATTTTTAGCTGTAAATCAGGATAGAGCTACGTTTTACAATCGCCGTAAATAGATGTTATTAGGATAGTAGATAGCCCAAAAGAAATTGACTCACTGTTTGCAAGGGAGTTTTAGTCAGCAATGATATAGGTTTTACAGAAAGAAGAAAAACAACTTTTACTTACAAAAGGTCCCGCCGAATCGGATAATCCCCCGCTATGTCCAAAAGGTCGCTTTTTGGCCTCTTCACAACTAGCTGAATCATGTTTAATGTTTTCAGAATATAGTATCTTCCACAATATAATAATTTCCAACCACGCTACGGTTAGAATAACCAACCATGAAAAAAATCCACGGCTTTCTCTTAGGAACATTTCAAACTAAATAAGTTCCTTAAGGTTAACGAACCTAAAAATTTTCAAATACTTGGATTATCGTAACGATTTTGAAACTGGTTAGAACAGTTTTATTTACACCTTAGATTAAACTAAAAACAGGTCTGCTAGATGATACTAGTGAATGCAGGACCCGTTTATGCTGGTATTTGCTGGCAGCACCTATATATTTCTTCTTCTTTTTTTAACTTGTCATGAACAAAATTATATTATTATCTTTACTTTTAACAGCCGAGTGCACAAGTTAGCACTAAAATCAATAGGCTCGTATTTTCATAAAATAGCATTTTCAATGAATTTAAATTATGGTTGGGGTGATTAATTATTGAAACCCATAAAGAAATTATTGGCGGTACTTGTCTAGAATCAGGTAAGTGCGTGATAAGTGAAGTTTCGTTAATGCTAATGAAATAAAACAAATTAGGATGAAAATATAATAGTTCAGAAACAAATTTGGGCTATATATTTGCACAATAGGGGGTGGGGGGGGGGTAAAGCATAGCATATATTAAATACGTAACCTAACCCATCCTAGGTACCTTTTAGTCCCCCTAAACCCCCAAAAAATAAAGTTTAAATATAATTTCCGGAGTAAGAAACCATTTGTTTATACCTCACAAGGCAGCAAAAACCTGTTTTCATAAAGATCTTTGCAATACAATTCAAGGGCACCGGCAGAAAATTTTCCAGTGGATGGGGCAAACGCCAAAATATCAGCGGTGGTTGGGTGACAGGGAATATATTTCAGGATTTTTTTTCGTAGGAATAAGTTTATTTTTAAACACTTTTAGGAAAAAACTCTCAAATAAAAAGAGCAACTAAATTGCATGCAAAATGAAACAAAACACCCCCCCCCCCCCCCAAAAAAAAACAAGCTATCTCATTGAATATCTCTTTATTAGATACATCATATCAGACAACCCTACCATAGAGGTTTCAAGCTCCAATCTTCCAAATGTGGAATTTTGCATTTTTTGTTTTTAGAAGAAACATCGTCGATCCATGTTTATTTGTTTTGTTGTTTCCCAAGGGTGATTAGGGGCGTTTTTTTACTCATCAATGTGCTAAGATCTTACATCTTTTGTCAGAATTAAATATAAAAAAACAAGTTTTTTTACTGAAAGTAAGGAACGACGTTAAAACTCAAAACGAACAGAAATTATTCCGTATATGAAAGGGGCTGTCCCCTCCTCAACGCCTCGCTCTTTACGCTAAAGTTTTTCATTGTTTAAAAAAAAATAGAATTGTGAGAAAGTCAAACTTTAGCGTAAAGAGCGAGGCGTTGAGGAGGGGACATCCCCTTTCATATAAGGAATAATTTCTGTTCGTTTTAAGTTTTAACGTCGTTCTTTACTTTCAGTTAAAAAAAAACTTGTTTTTTTTATTTAATTTTTGAACGTTTTTGAATTAATGCAGGTTTTGATTTTGGCTCACCGTACATGAGCAATTAAAAAAAAATTGAATATTAATTTTACTTTTATTTGGTTAAATGGCTTTCTCGAAACCTGCTTAATTTTATTTACGAACGTTTTTATTAGTAATAAATATACGTAAGTTACCAATTAACTTACCATATAGATCTTATGGTAGAGGCTCCACTGTGCCGGCTAAAGAAAGTAAAGCCTCGAAACCCGTTAAGGCAGGTAGTATTTCTTCTGATGAGCCCTAGTGGAAGGTTCTACTTGGAAATATTTCACTAGATTTAAAGTGCTTTTGCTTGTAAATTTACAACGACTTACATTTATTGATGACGATTTTGCATGGATTTGGACATTTCTATTTGGTTGATGGTTCGGTTATACTGTTTGGTCCTAGGTAGTTGGATAGATGAGTAAGGTGAAAACCTCGTTCAAGTGCACATTTGTCTCAATTGCTGGATTAGGACGACAGATTAGCACATTTTTTTTTTCCAAGTAATTACCTCTTAAACATAATATAATTTCTGATTTTTTTTTTTAAATAATGCTGGGAAATCCGGCGCCCCCTTCATAGCAATGTCCCTTCTCCCATGAAAACTTCCTTCATGGTAAGATCCTCCCACATAACCCCCGACCCATTCCCCCCCCCACAACCAGAAAAAATCCCCTCTGAAAACGTCTGTATACTTCCCAATAACCAATACTATATGTTAACATTGGGTAAAGTTTATAACTTTCAGCCCTCCCCCCGGGGACTTTGGGGGATTAAGTCATCCTAAAAGACATAGTTATCATATTTTCGACCATGCTGAACAAAATGGATATCTCAAAATTTTGATTGGGTGACTTTGGGGAAAAAATGAGCGTGGGAGGGGGCCCAGTTGCCTTCTATTTTTTTGGTCACTTAAAAAGGGCACTAGAATTTTTAATTTCCGTTCGAATGAGCCCTCCCACGATATTCTAGGACCACTGGGTCGATACGATCACCCCTGAGAAAAAAAAAACAAAAAAAAAAAAAAAACAACAAACAAACAAATAAACACGCATCCGTGATCTTTCTTCTGGCAAAAAATGCAAAATTCCACACTTTTGTAGATAGGAGCTTAAAACCTCTGTAGTAGGGTTCTCTGATACGCTGAATATGATGGTGTGATTTTCATTAGGGTTCTATAGCTTTTAGGGGGTCTTTTCCCCTTTTTTTGAAAATCAGCCAAATTTAATCAGGCGCGTAACTTTTGATAGGTAGAACTAAACTTGATGAAACTTACATATTTGAAATCAGCATTAAAATCTGATTCTTTTGATGTATGTATTGGTACCAAAATTCCGTTTTCTACAGTTTCGGTTACCATTGAGCCGGGTCGCTCCTTACTTACAGTTCGTTACCACGAAATGTTTGAAACGCTTAAAAGGGAAATCTTTGAATAAAGATCTAACATCTTCAGTCGTTTTTGTGCAAACGTCTTTCATCATTCTGCTCTGATCAGCGGTCTGAGAACAATGATGAGTAGATCATCAAAGTTCTCTCATCATTGTTCCATATGGCAAAACAGTGGCGGTCTTCACACTTTTTGCTAACATCAGTGAGCTGTAAGATCTTAGAACAAAGATGAGTTTAAAAACGATAATCTTTGCAGAAAGATGTAAGATCTTAGTGCTAAAAAACGGGCCTATTGTATCAAACTGAAGGTTTAAGATAATTGGGAGGGAGTTCATTCAAACGTAAACTTAAAGCTCTTTTTTAAGTGACCATACAGATTGGACCAGGGAAAAACCTTTTATTCTCTCTATTTTAGGGCACAAAACTACGACTTTACCCCGAAGAGGATGAATGTGCAATCAATTTAAAATTATGAAAAAGCTAATTGATTTAAAAGTATGAATAACTATATTTTAGGCTTTCCAGTTGTAAAAAAAAGTAATGCCACACGGGGGTAGCACTTGGTTCGACCAAGTTGATTCAGTTTATTTGTAATGAAATTAGGCTATGTTTGGCGTATCAGCTATAATGAGGGAGGGATGAGTAATTGTTTAGGTGGGGGTAGGGTAGAATCCTAAAAAATGCATTTTAATGGACAAACTGCTTACTTTTCACGAGGCTTCAAATAAATGTTTAAAGAGGTAGGGGGAGTAGGAACTAATTAAATTGCTTCTCTACACAGCTAAAATATTACATTCCGCTTTCTACCAGCACAGAGGTGGAAAAGGCAAGGGAGGTCATCATCAGCCCCGCCAGGAAATTTCTTTGGGATGGCAAATACTGCAAGGAAATTACTTTTCAGCAATTTTAAATGGTGTTATTTTCTTTTTCTATTTACATGAAGTATTTCAATGTATTTAAACAAATGTATGTAATGTATTTATCGATAAGAAAATCTTATTGCAGAAGTTGTGATGGCTTCATTTAAGTAGAAGATCAAAAGTCTCACAGAATTTCCATCCATACAAACAATAATACTCGTTCGTGGTAGGGTTCGTGGTAAAATAGTAAAATAGTTCGTGGTAATGAACTGTAAGTACGGCTCAATATTAACCGACACTCTAAAAAACTAAAGTTTGATACCAATTAATATATCAAAAGAATTGGCTTATTATGCTAATTTCAAATATATAAGCTTGCTATGAGCCTGAACAAATTTGTCTAATTTTCTAAGAAAAGAGAAAAAGACCCCCCCGAAGTCATATAATTTTAATAAAAATTACACCATCAGATTCAGCGTATCAAAGAACCCTACTGTAGAGTTTTCAAGGTCCTTTCTACAAAAATGTGGAACTTTGTAATTTTTGCCAGAAGAAAGATCATGGAGGCGTGTTTATTTATTTTTTTTTTTTTCAGGGGTGATCGTATCGACCCAGTGGGCCTATACCGTCGAGAGAGGGCTCATTCTATTTTGAATGAAAGGTTATATTGCCCTTTTTAAGTGACCAAAATAATTGGAGGGCAATAGGCCCTCACTCACTCCACCTTTTTCCCAAAATCGTCCCATCAAAATTTTGAGATGCTGTGTTCTTCAGCATAATTGAAAGGTCCAATAACTATGTCTCTAAAGAAGATAAAATGACACCCTACAGCCCCTGGGGAAAGGGTAATTTATAAAATTTGCCTGTTGTTTTATTTGTTATTGGGAATATGCATACATTTTTAGGGTGGGGTCAGTCAGCCTTAAAGTAGAGCCCAAATAGGGGGACGGAATTACTTTTCCGAACGGCTAAAAATATGCACCATCAGGGTCCTGGACCAAAATGCATCGAAAATACAATACTTATATCTGTAAGTCCTTGGCCATGAACCTCTAAATACGAAAAAATAAATGAAAAAGCGTTACTTCACCATGAAACGGGTCCAAAAGAGGCCCAAAATATTTTTCTGAACGGCTTGGGACTTAAATCTGAAAGTCCGTGGACCGGTGCAAATGGTATCCTGGACTTTAGAAGGTTTAAGTTAGTGATGGGCTTGGACATATTTGTGGTAATTCTTTTTCGTTTCAAGCTTCACTTGATTATTTGTTCAATTTTCTATTCATTTTAGGTTTCATTTATTCAAACATGGTAATATCTATTATTTTTAAGCTTGACTTGGATATTGTGTTATGTATTTTTTCAAACATATAATATAGCCAATAAGGTCTAGAATCCGTCAAGTACTGGTCTAGAATGCGGTAAGTGCGCGAAAATTGTATCATGGGTGCCGACAGGGGGGGGGGGCAGGGGGCCATGGCCCCTTTGAAATTTGGGACTATAAAGTAGTTATAAGGAAACTTTATAAGGAAACCAAAAGAAAAAAGGCAGGAACGATGAAACACAAAATGTGTCTCATCGTTGACAGCCTCCCAATAGATTTTGACCCTATAACGAAAGTGTAATAGCCTAACTATTGATAACACTAAATAAAAGAATCAACTATTTATGGCGATCCTAAATATGTATTTGTTTATTAGTAATTAATGCAGTTATTAGTACACAAGATAGTTCGTATAATTAAAAAAACACACAAGGAAAACAACTTAATAAGGGTCAATTTGGGTAAAAAAATTGCCGTCAACTTTTGCTTGCATTACCAGAGTACCTATGAGCTGATATATGAAGCCACTATAATCAGAAATGTTTCCCCTGAACGAAATGCTGAGAATTCTTGTATTTTCTTCCTGAACAGATACGTTTTTTTTTGTGTTTTATTATCATTTATCTATTTTTCCAGGAGTGACTGTATTTATCTAGTTGTCGCTTTGAAAACATTTAATTTTTTACAGTTATGAAGTATAAATTTGTCAAATATATTGGTTTTTTGTATTCAAAATTAAATTTAAAATATTGAATTCAAAATTTTTATTTGTTTTTCTTAATCTTAGTTTTAATGTTTAACTTTGAACAAACTAGTTTGATTATACGTTACTTTTTATAAACAATTGATTCTAAAGGCATTAAATATTTTGGTGTTTGATAACCAAGTTCAAAACTGTCGATATTGTTAAAAAATATCCGTCCAACGCTTTGGCATTGCTCAACAGAACTGAATGCTGGGAGTTTATATCTTAGTTTTTGTAAATAGGCTATTGTTTTGTGTGATTTTTTTAATTACTTACTTTTTCAATTTTATATACTTTTACTTTAATTGACATGCTTTTTTTATCGCCTTTAGAAAAATGGTTGTAATCTTCATTAAATAAAAAAAAGTTTTTTCAACTGAAAGTAAGGAGTAAAATTAAAACTTAAAACGAACAGAAATTATTGCCTACATGAGGGAGTTGCCCCTCTATATTCTAATTAAACGACCCTTGTGTTTCAGGAGTTGTTTTTAAAGAATTGGCACAAAATTTAAACTTTACTGTAAAGAACGAGGGTTTGAGGAGGGGGCAACCCCACTCATATACGTAAAAATTTCTGTTCGTTTTAAGTTTTAATGTTACTCCTTACTTTCAGTTGAAAAAACTTATTTTTTTATTTAATTTCTGATTTTTTTTTTTTAATAACGCCAGGATACCTGGATCCACCTTCACGAAAAAAATCCCCCTCCGCGCAGAAATATCCTCTAGGCAATTCAATCCAGGCGAAAATTTACCCCGGACAATTACCCTTAACAACTCCACGCCTAAAATTGAGTCGGTAAAGAAAAAGCAAGACATATAGATTATATTTGTCAGATAGCCTGGCGCCAAATTTCAAACGAATAAATGTCACAATAAATAAATGCAGTGTTGTCGTCTTCTGCTGATTTCTTTTTTCTTGTGCTGATACTTATTTGCAGGCTTTCTCTTTTAAAGATTCTTATTTTTTCAAGTGAATTTTTCCTGCAACAATGTTTAAGAAAGTTAAACAACGGGCATTAAACCGTTGACGTGGAAAGCCTCTAAGAAGTTAATGTTCCCTGGAAATAATTAGATTAATAAAAAAAAACAGTTTTTCACCTGAAAGTAAGGAGCAATATCAAAACTTGAAACGAATAGAAATTATTTTGTTGATGAGGGGAGCTGCTCCTTTCTCAACGTCTCAGTCTTAATGCTTTTGTTGGAATTTTAGCCCGCTTACAACAGGCAAAAAAGAAGCGGAGTTAAGAAAAAAAAAATTAAAAAGAAAAATCAATTTCTAAACGAGAAAAATACTTAATACAAAATAATCCAAACAGCAATTAGTCCAATTAATACAAAA
>JAQQPU010018575.1:909-17352 GCA_029168905.1 Artemia sp. Kazakhstan ARC1039
GTATATGAAAGGGGCTGTCCCCTCCTCAACGTCTCGCTCTTTACGCTGAAGTTTGACTTTCTCACAACTCTATTTTTTTCTAAACAATTAAAAACTTTAGCGTAAAGAGCGAGGCGTTGAGGAGGGGCCATCCCCTTTCATATACGGAATAATTTCTGTTCGTTTTAAGTTTTAACGTCGTTCCTTACTTTCAGTTAAAAAAACTTGTTTTTTTTATTTAATTTAAGTTAGAGGCGACGTTGTAGCGCTGCCTATAGTAGGCTAAACAGCCAAAGGCTTCGATGTAGTACAAACGTATTTTTTTCGTGCAATGTATTACAATGTATTGTACTTTTTCCAGCAGCACCTCATACGGAAGGGGTGGTTGTATAAACTTTGGAGGGTGTGCATTCAATTGAAAATTGAAAGTTTTAGTACTCTTTTTAAGATTCGAAAGTGATCGGAAGGCAACCACCCCCCTGGCAGTTTTCCCACAAATGTATCGGATCAAACTTTTGAGATACCTATCTTATTCAAAGAGGTCGAAAAGTCAAATAACTATACAGGTATACATAATTATTCCAGGAATAATCAACCCCCCTCAGCACCTGGGGCAGGTATTTTACGTGATATATGTTGCCCATTGCTTATATATATATTATTAGGGAAAGAGGGCAAGTTTGATTATGAATCTTCAAAAAGCTACGTGCATTAAGGTAAAACCTTTAGAAAATGTTGAGGGGGATGTCAAACAAAATCAAAACATGCTGTATGCAGGAGGGCTGTCGAAAGGGTACAGTAACAATATCTAAGGAATAGCTAAGGCTATTAAGTTGCAACTTTAAAATCATGTTGAGAGGGAAGTAGAAAAGAAACGGAAAGGACAGGCAGGAATGGGCACCGGAATAGATTGCAAACCATCCAATTTGTCCATTCTTAAAATGCAGGATTTCTCATTGAGAACCATAATCTAAATCAACTTGGTCACGACTAGAACACTACAAAACTACTACCCCCCCCCCCCAGCACCAATAATAAAGGTATAGACTGAAAATATACGTTGGATCCAAGAACGATTACAAAAGAAGTCCCAAAAACTCATTCAATTTTCATCTGACGGTACGATGAGGCTTAGAAAACTAGGCATTGAAATGGACTCCTCTAGGCATCTTACCCCCACTCCTGCACAAAGATCTACCCCCTTTTCTTAATTATACATAACTGTATAATGAAGCAGATCCCTTCAGTTAAATAAAGCATTAAAATAAATACCAGATGATTTTGGTTCAGTAAGAAGGAAGGTGCAACACTCTTGTGGTTATTATTTACATTTTTGCACGACAAAATTAATTTTTGTTCGAAAGAGCCCCCTCTAGATCTTCTAGGACCCTTGGTTAGATACCTATCATCCGAGGGGAAAGAAAACAACAAACAGCGCACATCCATAATCTTCAAATAACGACGAATACCACATTTCCTTTCCATTATAAAAACAATAAACTTGGACTGTTATAATTTTTCTATTTCAGTGTTAAAGATCCCATTTTGCGGTTATTACTTGTTGTTTTTTCATCGATCGTTATTCTTCCGAAAAAATAAACAATTACAAGTATTTTCAGATGAGAGCTTGAGACCTCTACAGTAGGATTCTCTGATTGTTTTGTAGTTAGGGAGGGGGCAGATGCCGCAAAGGGTGCATCTTAATGCCAAAGCATCTTAACTCTAATTGAGCCTTCCTGTAAAATTAAATTTAAAAAACAAGTTTTTGAACTGAAAGTAAGGAGCGACATTAAAACTTAAAATGAATAGAAATTATTCCGCATATAAAAGAGGCTGTCCCCTCCTCAATGCCTCGTTCTTTACGCAAAGGTTTTTATTGTTTTAAATAATAGAGTTGTGAGAAAGAGTCAAACTTTAGCGTAAAGAGCAAGGCATTGATGAGGAGACAGCCCCTTTCATATACGGAATAATTCCTGTTCGTTTTAACTTTTGACGTTGCTCCTTACTGTCAGTTGAAAAACTTTTTTTTTATTTAATTTACAATCGTTTTTTAAATAATGCTGGGAAATCCGGTGTCCCCTTCATAGCAATGTCCCTTCCTCCATGAAAATTTTCTCCATCGAAAGATCCTCCCATGTAACCCCCGACGCACCCAACCTCCCACTACCAGAAAAAATCCCCCCTGAAAACATTTTTATACTTCCCAATAACCAATAGTATATGTAAACATTGGGCAAAGTCCATGACTTGCAGCCCTTCCCCCGGGGACTGTGGGGGATTAGCCCTTCATCCTCAAAGACATAGTTTTTATATTTTTCGACCGTGCTGAACAAAATGGCCGTCTCATAATTTTGATCGGGTGACTTTTGGAAAAAATGAACGTGGGAGGGGGCCTAGATGCCCTCCATTTTTTTGGTCACTTGAAAAAGGAACTAGAACTTTTAATTTACGTTCAAATGAGGCCTCCCATGATAATCTTGGACCACTGGGTCGATACGATCACCCCTGGGGGAAAAAATAATAAAAAAAATAAAAAAATAAAAAAAATAAAAAAATAAACACGCATCCGTGATCTTTCTTCTGGCAAACAATACAAAATTCCACATTTTTGCAGATAAGAGCTTGAAACCTCTAGAGTAGGGTTCTCTTATACGCTGAATCCGATGGTGTGATTTTCATTAAGGTTCCATGACTTTTATGGGGTGTTTCCCAAAGGGCGGATCCAGGATTTTTTTCGGGGGGGGGATTTACTAATTTTTGAATTTTTCGGGGGGGGGGGGTTACTAATTTTCGACTCAGTTTTGGACTAATTATACTGATTTTTACCTAGGTTTTACTAATTTTCGACTTATTTTCGACTCGGTCAGAAATTTCGGGGGGGGGGGGGGTTCAAACCGGGTAACACCCCCCTGGATACGGCCTTGTGTTTCCTCCTTTTTCCGAAAATAAGGCAAATTTTCTCAGGCACGTAACTTTCGATGGGTAAAACTAAACTTGATGAAACTTATATATTTGAAATCAGCGTAAAAATTTGAAACTTTTGATGTATCTATTGGTATCAAAATTCTGTGTTTTAGGGTTTCGGTTACTATTGAGCCGCGTCGCTCCTTACTTACATTTCGTTACCACGAACTGTTTGAAAACAGAAATAGATCCATGGAAAAGGGTGTAGGTAGAAAATGGTTTATAATGGTCCTCCTGATTTCTTGAAATATTTCTGGCCTACACTGTTATTTTGAAAGTAAAGAGTAACATTAAACTCTAAAATGAGTAAAATTTATTCCGTATAGAAGGGGGTTGCCCCTTATAGGAGGGGAGCTGCCCCTTCCTCATCCCAAACCTCCCTTTCATGGTCATAAAAACTTGGGAGGATGCTCGTTTTTTTTTTTTAGATAGATAGATAGTGATTTATTTATTTGATTAATTCAACATAACAAAAAAAATATACCCCCAACAGAGAGCAAAGCTCGTAAAATTGGGTAAAAAACAAAAAAAAAAACAAAACAAAAAAAAACATTTTCTCATCATAACAAAAGAGAGGAAGAAAAGAAAAGAAGAAAAAAAAAAAACCTGGTTAAAGAAAAAAAACAAAAAAACATAGCAAACATAAAGAAAACAAACGCTGGACAAGTGAGGCACGGAAGGCTATCCCAACATGGGTAACAAATATAAACAAAAAAATGATAATAATAATAAAAAAAATTTTATTCCACCATCACAGGTCAATACATAATTTTAATATTTTCTTCCTTAGAACTGATATTTGCCGAAATGATGCCTCAATTTGAATTCTATCTTTCAGCCTATATTTATTTGAAATAAATGGTATTTGGTATCTAATTGAAAATCTAGATCTTTCACAATTAACAAAGGGAATTCGATATGTTCCAGAACACCTAAGAGCCGAAGGATGGGGCAGAATCAACAGAGATTTTTCATAAAAATAACTACTAGGATCTTGTATTTTAAAATGCCATATTGATATATTAAGTTCTCTTATATGTTTCAGATCTAATAAATTCAAGAAAAGAAATAATGTTTCATTTTCCGATGCATCTCTAAGTTTTGATGGACGATGTAAAAAATTTCCAAGTATTCTCACTGCTTTATTTTGAAGGATCTGTAGGGGTTTTATATGCGTCCAAAAAGTATTTAAATAAATAATTGTGCAATAATTTAAATAAGGAGCAATCAAAGAATGATAAATTATTTTTAAAATTGAAAATGGAAAAACATGTTGCAAACGATACATAGACCCAATATTTTGCGAAAGTTTCACCCTTAAATGATCAATATGAGTTTGAAATGACAAAAGGGGATCAATAAAAACTCCTAAATAACGATACGATTGAACTCTACGTATTTTATGCTCACCAACTTGAAGCTCCTGACATGAAATTTTTTTAGTAGCACGTTTTGAATGACCAAAAACCATAAATTCAGTCTTCTTAAAATTCGGTACTAAATAATTAGAAACAAACCATCGATTAACTGAACTAACAGTGTTAAAACAAATTTTGAATCAATGTAGATGAATCCTTCGCTTTAACAGAAACAGCTGTGTCATCTGCAAATAAAATTGCAAGACCATTATTTCCCTGCAAACATCGTGGAAGATCATTAATATACATCAAAAATAAAAGCGGACCTAATACCGATCCTTGTGGGACACCAATATCTTCAAGATCATTTAAACTAGACAACTGTCCATCAACATCTACCACGATTTTACGTCCATAAAGGTATGATCTTATTATTTCTAGTCCTTTCCCTCTTATACCGGAATTTTCCATTTTATCAAAAAGAATTTCATGGTTTAAAGTGTCAAATGCTTTTTTAACATCATAAAAAACAGTAGATACATGATAATTACTATCTAAGCAGTCATTTATTTCTAATACAAGAGCTGCAACTGCTTGTTCCGTCGAATGGCCTGCCCTAAATCCAAACTGATATTTGGTAAAAAAATTTATTTTATCTAGATAATTAGTAATCCTTCCTTTTAAAATTTTTTCCAATACTTTAGACAATGGTGATAAAATTGCAATAGGACGATAATTATTTGTATCAGATTTATCTCCTTTTTTATGCAATGGTATTACACGTGCAATTTTCCATCTTTTAGGAAATGTACCTGAGAAAATACATAAATTTAAAATATGAAGCAATGGTTCAAAAATTACACCTGCAATATTTTTTAGCAAATTAGTTGAAAGTTCATCATATCCCAATGAATTACCATTTTTTAAATTCTTAATGACCTTTTGAAATTCTGCAAAAGTAACCGGGGCCATAAATATGCTCGTATCTTCAGTGGGCGGTAGATATTTTTTATGCGACCTTGGGGAAAAAAGGTCAACTTCTCCTGAAACAACAGATGATCCAATACTAGCAAAATATTCACTAAACTTCTTAGCAACAGCTTGTGGTCCTCTAAATTCTTTACCATTAATATCAAATAACACTTCAGGGTGTAACAACTTTTTATTTCTTCCAATTTTATCATTAATCAAACTCCAAGTTTTTCTAGGGGAATCTGAATTTCGAAAAGATTTTTCATAATAAAGTCTTTCACTTACTCTAAGGATCCTTACCAGCATATTCTTATAATTTTTAAAACGCGTTATATTTATTTCCGTGGGATATTTTATTCTAATTTTATATAAACGATTTTTCTCATTAATAGATCTCAAAAGTGATTCATTTTTCCAAGGTTTTTTTGGGGTAAGTTTCTTTCCTCTCGGGCTCTTATATGGGCAAAAAAGATCAAGCTTTTCATTCATAATATAATAAAATTTATCTAATGATTGGTTCGGATCCTTCTCATCGATTACAGGACTCCAATCAACATCACCAAGCCCTTCTTTTAACCTTAACACATTTTTATGTGAAAAATCTCTACGCTTGGTTTGATTTTTTTTATTACGCGGAAAATTTATAAGAAAATCAGACATAATTATACAGTGGTCAGATGAATCATCAGGAATAATAAATGTATTAACAGCACTATAAGGTGAAAAAATATTATCAATAAGTGAAAATGATGTATCAGCTATTCTAGAGGGCACAAAACATACGGGGTTTAGTCCATAAGATAGTGGGCCCTCCAAAAACTGCAAAATATTTCTATCTATTCTATTCTGATCTGCAGATAGGAGTTTCATTAAATCAATATTAAAATCACCCATAACTAAATAAGGAGTATTAAGACTAGCTAATTTATCCAACATACTTTCAAAATGATTTTTAAATTCTATCTGGCTGGATGACGGAGTACGGTAAATAACTGCAATTAAAACCTTTCGATTATTTGGAAAAGAGCATTCAACTACACAAGATTCAAAAATCATTTCAATATTCATTGGCAAAAAATCAATCCTTATACGTGCTGGTATGCAATTTTTAATCAAAACACCTAGACCCCCTTGTTTTTGTCTTTTCCGACCGATGTGAAAAAATTGGTAATCTTTTACATGTATATTTTCAATTGAAAAATCATCTAAAAAAGTTTCACATAGGCCTAATATATCTGTATCTGAATCCGACAAAAAAGTTTCAATCACATCCTGCGCAGTCCTCCAACCCCGGCAATTCCAAAACGACATCCTACTTGTATTTACATTTTTTCTTACCAGCTCATTCATAAATATATATTGATTTTTTGGGATATCAAAATTACTAGAAGTATCTTCATCATCACCAGCTACAATAGTTTGAAAAATTGACTGAAATGAAAGAGAATTCCGCTCAAATTCTTTTAACCTTGATGATGGAATTTCACGATTATCTCTATCCATTATCAAATATTAATCCCACGTTAAGAGAAATCACACCATGCCCCAAAAGACCAGCAAACCATAATAAAAAATAACAATTAAAAAAACAAAAAAATAATCTCCATTCCAAGTCGTTTTCCCTCAGTACGACTAAGGCTAAGGGCTACTAGCCAAATTTACATAACTGCAACATACGCAAGAAAAAAAAAATATATATAACATTACTTAACAAAACATCTCTCATTTTACCATACATAACTCTTCCAAAAAAAAAGAACCATCTTACATAAATAGATATACAAAAAAAAAAAGATATAAAGAGAGAGAGAAAAAAAAAACAACATCAACATGCAGATTTCATAGCTTCATACCATCCCAATTTTTTAACTTCCCCGTTTTCACGAATACACAATACCGGAGGAACCACCGGAGGCACCCAACATTGGATCCCCCTTCCTTGCAAAATCTTCCTTTTCTCAAGTAGATCCCTCCTAATCAATCTAACTTCCTTGCTTACGTCATCACTCACAAAAACGGGTTTGCCAAAACCTAAGTCTTTTCCTTTCAGTTTCTTCGCATTACTCATAATAGCAAATCGACCTTGATATTCCGCAGTTTTAATCTTTACGAACTTATCCGTAACATTAACAACAGAAAAAGATGGAATATCCGAAGCAGGAATCCCGAGCCCATCAACTAGAACACGTTTGACAGTGCTTTCAGTATCTGCACTCGGTCCAGGCTTAACATTCCAAAACAGAACATTATTCTTCTTATCCGTATTTTGAACCAACATCGACTGGTTCTTTAACAGGGCAACTTGAGTACAAAGTTCATTTATTATGACCTCTTGCGCATGCGTCTTATCATTAAGTTTACCCACTTCATCATCAGTTTTGATTGCATTAGCTTCAATAACCGCACACCGCGAACCAAGGTGATCGACTGATTTTTTTATAATCTCCATATCAGATTCTACGGTTTTCAGTGAGCACTTAATATCAGAAACATCTTTTTGTAATGTTTGTAACATTTCTCAAATCATGGAAATGCTACCAGCATTTGTCCTTTCGCATTCTCGCACAAGACTAACATCAAAAGTTGAGTCCATTCCTGAGACTTAATCACAAGGCCTTTTCTGGCCTGTCTTTACTGGAGTAGATTTGTAAATTTCACCAGCTTCTTGGGATACATTTTGATCATCCTGTTTCAACTTCTTATTGTCATTATTTCCTTTATTCTTCTTCTTATTCCCCATTCTCGGCTCAATCGGAACCTTTTTTTTTTACCCACGCGATTCTAGCGTGCTGTACAACAGCCGTTAAAAGGCACGGCAAACACCAATCATCCAAGATCAGCTACGGTCCTAAAAAAAATCCACACTTTTACTCCTGCATCAACCAGCTACGAAATTATCTGCATGACATCATCTATTCTACAATGCAATTTGGCCAGCACTAGCCCCTACACAAATGTTAACATAATGAATGCATGATCGCAATTTTTATGCTTACACCTGAACTGTCCACTTTAATTAATTCTAAATTTAATCCGGCTTATGTGAGCGATCAAAAATATTCAATAGTAATATAGTCAATAAATAACAATCTTTTATTTCACTTGTTGCGAAACTTTTTTAATCACTGACAGTCACTGTATTCCACGGTAATGTATTCTAAAGTTAATCCGGCTTAACATCATATAGATGTTCACAGGTCAAATGCCAAATGAGAACTGCCAAATGAGAACTGAGAAATTTTGATCGTTCGATCAAAATTTGAGAGTTCTAGTCCTTTTTAAAAGTCGAAAGGGATGGGAAACCAAGCAGCGTTTGCTCTAGAACTGTTTTTGATATCTTGTCCTTTTGTTACCCCCTAGGACATTTGATCGACATCTTAAGGTACCAATTTTGTAATTTCTCTGGGATTGCTCACTTTTGTGTGTGGTGAAATTTTCATTGGAGAGAAGGAGAATTATCCGGGAAATTTTCCGTGGGGGGGGGGTGGAATTTTCCGAGGGGTCACTTTCCAGGGAGATGGGAAACTCCAGCTCCCAGAAGTAGTAGTTGTAGAAGTAGTAGTAGTACTAGCAGTAATACTAGCAGTAGTAGTAGTAGTAGCATGAACTTATCGCATTTTGGTCAATTGATTATCCCCCCTCCATTCCCTAAAAATTCCAACTTAATACCCTAAGGCATGAACACAAGGGTTAAAGATACCCTTTTTTCCGATAACAATTACCGTTTCTCTAAAATTGGTCATGTCTCCTTTTCTCATTTTACTATAATGAAGGAGAATCTCAAGTCCAATTTTCTCCAGGATGCTTACTTTTGCTGTTCTACTAAAATTCATTCAATTGAAAACAAAACTGGCTTTTGGTCGGCAGAATTGATGTAGTTGTTCTGATTCTGACCCTTTTTTCCCATCAGCATGCAAAATTCGGAAAAAAAGGAATTCTTTACCGTATTTTTGACGTCCAGAAAACTATGATTATAGGCCAGTCGTAAGCAATTTTTAATATAATAATTATTGTGATAGTTGGAACTTTAAGTATTATGTTATAACTATTGCAGTAATTATAAAAATCAGTTTATGCACTTGCAGTAAAATATGTATATGTAAATTCCCCCCCCCCCGCGCGGAAAGTATCCCGGATAATTCTCCTTCTCTCCAATGGAAATTTCACCACACACAAAAGTGAGCAATCACAGAGAAATTACAAAATTGGTACCTTAAGCTGTCGACCAAAAAAAAACTTTTTTCTTATTACCGAAGCAATTCCCTGAATTATGGGTAGTTCCAAATCTAAGGGCCTCTGAAGCCTAAGAAGATTTAATAGGCCAAACTTGACATGTCTAGCGGAGGCAGGCCTATATTTATAACCAATAGGCCTAGAATGCCCATGTTTAGGGCATTACGGGAAGGCTTAGTACACATCGCATAATTTTCCATTACTTTCCAATTTGATTAATAAGAAGAAAAAGAAGCAGATGCATGGAAGTTATCAGCCTGTTTCTAATTGTTTATGATATCCACATAATTTATTTACATATTGAGGCATGAAGTATATCTGCCTCTTGGATCTTTTTTTCATAAATACACGATTCTATTTTTATTTCCCAATTTATATTTGGTCTTGGTGAGTTGTATATTACAACGCACTGTTTGAGCACATAACTTTAGTTATTTGAGTGTTAAGAATCATTTCAGGATTTCATAGAATCAAAAAATAGAATAACTGATTCTGCGAAATCCTGATGTATCTTATAGTGCATTCTCTGTTATATTAAATAACGACTGCTGCTACTACTATTACTACTAATAACTCACCGCAGTACCAAGCCGCCTAAGGCCAACACAGTTACGCACGCTCCTCCTCCATCCCAATCTATTCGAAGCCTCCATCATTAAACCCTCCTAGCAAGTTTTTTTTTTTTTTTTTTTTTTTTTTTTTTTTTTTTTTTTTTTTTTTAATTCCAATATTCACGGCGCCAGGTACTTCAAAGTATCTGATATGCCACTATTCATTTACCTCTTTCAGTGGCCTCGAGGTTTTAAATGTCGATTGAACCTTCTTTTGAAGGTGTCAACAGAGGGATTTGCAGGGATAATATCCCCAGGAAGATCGTTCCAGATAGAAGTGCAACGCCGGATGAAGCTGTTCCTCAAGTACTCGGTTTTCGGCGTATCCTCCTTTAGATAATTGGACCGAGCTGTGTGCCATCGTGTCTGCCTTGTCGGCTGGACAAAGGGGGCACAATTCGAGAGAGCTCGTCTGAGGGAGGCGAATTCATTTACTTGTAGAAAACAGCCATCGACGCTACATCAAACCTTTCATTTGGAGGCTGGAGCAATTCTTGTGTATAGGCGCAGCCCGCCCTATTTGCCCTATTCTGGATCTTCTGAAGTGGTGCCAACAGCATTTTCGGAGCACCAGCAAATAGCGGGCATCCATATTCAGCTATGGGTCTGATGCAAGACTTGTAGAGTGGGATGATCGAGCTTGATGGAAGAAGGTTTTTGCAGCGAAGAGTAACCCCCAGCTTTCTTGCGCAGGAGGTTCTCACCCGATCAAGGTGGTTGTTCCAAGAAAGATCGGTGGAGAAATGAATCCCCAGTAGACGAAACTCGTCGACTCTCTTTATAGCGTCATTTTTGAAGATGAAACTGGGGTGTTCACGTGGCACCTTTGATCGGGTAATTAGAAGCTCCTTTGTTTTCGATGCATTGAGTTCCTATTTTCTTAAATTGTTCTTTAGGACATCCTCCCACCCCAACCGTGGACATTTATCAGATGAACACCCAGAGGTTCCAAAAGTCTTAAACTGTTTGCAAAAAGGGAAAACCACCTTGCAATTATTGGTTATTGGCTCTCAAGCAAGTAAAATTGAATTGACATCTATGGCCGCTATTTATTCTGTCTGATTGATTTGAAAAGAGGGAAAAGAAAAGAATTATACAAAATCGGAAAACCTTAGATAAAAATAACGAAAGTATATACATCTGTGATCCAGACATATCGAAGTGCAGCACATATGAAAACCTTTTAAAAAATATTGACAATTGAAAAATTAAAAATGAAAAACTATGTTGCTATCTCTTATTTTTACGTTTGATACAAGAATCGTCCAGAGAATTCCAACTCCGCTGAAAATTTCCCTGGGACAATTCCCCCACACCATCTCCACATGTAAAATGTAGTTTTTCAATTAATGTCTTGGAAGGTTCACTTTAATACCCTTAGCCTAAATAGTAGTAATAGCAGCAGCAATAGTATTAATACCAGTAGTAGCAGCAGCAGTAGCAGTATTAGTAGTAGTAGCAGCTGCAGCGGTACTAGTAGTAGTAGTAGCAGCAGTAGTAGTTGTAGTAGCAGTATTAGTAGTAGTAGTAGTAGCAGTAGTAGTAGTAGTAGTAGTAGCAGCAGCAGTACTAGTAGAAGTAGTAGTAATAATAGTAGTAATAGTAGTAGCATTAGTATCAGTAGCAGTGTTAGCAGTAGTAGTAGTATTAGTAGGAGTAGTAGTAGTGATAGTAGTTGTAGTAGAAGGAGTGGTACCAGCAGCAGTATTAGTAGTAATAGCATGCACATAGTGCCTTTTAGTTAGTCCAACATGCCATGAAAGTTTCAACTTAATACTCCAAGTAGTTCCTGAGATGTTGCTGATGCGTCCCTTCAACAACCTGCATCTACATAAGGTGTTTTGATTTAGTTCAATATTACTGAAAGTTTCATCCCAATACCCTTAGTACTAGAGTTGTCATAGTAGTACTAGTAGGAGAAGGAGCGGTAGTATTATCAGCAGCAGTATTAGTAGTAGTGGTAGTAGCAGTAGTAACAATAGTAGTACACACACAGAGTCGTTTAGTTAGTTCAACATCCAACTTCACAATCCCTGAAAGTTTCAACTTAGTACCCTAAGCTGTTCCTGACATAATTTCGATCCAACATGCTCTAAACATTCCCTGAAAGCTTTATCTTAACACCCTTAGCCTTTTCGGAAACTCAGGATCAAACATGCCCTCCTTTCCCAACGGCAAATTCTCTATGTAAACGATGGGCAAATTGCATAGCTTACAGCCCTTTCCCTAAGGGCTTCAGGGAGTCATGCCATCCCCAGGAGTATACGTTAAGGTATCTTTCAACTATTCTGCAACAGAATGGCTATCTAAAAATTTTGATCGGCTGGTTTTTTGGGGGAGGGCAGTAAAACAAGGCGTGGGGGGGGCTGGTTATCCTCCAATTACTTTTGATTCTTAGACAGGAAACTAGAACTTTCAGGCGAATGAGCCCCTTCCAAAGTTTCTACGATAACTCCTGGGTAAAATGGTAAAAAAAGAAGAAAAACATATATTCCACTTTGCTCCATGTTAAGGCATCATTATTGTGCTGCTTAAATATCTAAAAAGCATATACATAAAATATCTATATATAGGCTACAGGCAGGTAAGCTGTCTATGTGTATTAAAATATAAGAATCTCTGTACTTTCAGTTCGTAGATAGCTGTTAAAATCCACATTTTAATACATTAAAATTGAGCTCGCTTCGGATTTTTTTAGTTCTACTTGTTAACGCTGCACTGACAGTGGCGGTAGTAGATTTTAATCACAATTACTCTTACTCCACTACAGTTTCCCATGGTCTTTGGTTACAAATTTATCTACTAAGGACGAAGAACATACAGTATTTTTTTTTTAGCCTGGTTCTGTTGTCCAATATAGGCATAACTACACAATACGGTTTTATCCACAAGAAGAGCTGTATATCATATAATATATTTAATTGATCACTGCTAGACTGGTTAGGTTATGTGGATATATGTGTGTTACAAAAAAAGGAGAGGAAACATAAACATTGATATCGTTTAAACTGTACGCATTGGACAGCAAATGCAGCGCGATAGCGCTGCCAAAGTAAAGAACGACGTGGGCACAATATATTATTTATTTTTTTCCTCCATACCCGGGCATTTCGTATCGAAGGAGTTAGCGTAGAAACTTCAAAAAAAGCTCATTTGATTGGAAATTCAAAGGGCTAGTGCCCTTTTTAATAGTCGAAAGTGATTGGAGGGCAACTACCCCCCCCCCACGACCACTATTCCCCCAAACACAAACAATCAAAATTTTGAGATAGCCATTTTGTTCATCGTAGTTGATTTCCAGATAGGAATTACTTTTTTGAGGAGGATACTCCCCCACAGCCTTCAGGGCAAGAGTTGTCAGTTATGCCCTGGGGGCATATAAGGTTTTTATAGAAGGCGTTGTCGAAGAAAACTTCAAAAACGGCTGATTCGATTGGACATTCGAAGGGCTAGTGCCCTTTTTAATAGTCGAAAGTGATTGAAGGGCAACTAACCACGCCTACCTTTTCCCCAAACACATCCAATCAAAATTTTGAGATAGCCAAATTATTCAATGTAGTTTTAAGTTCTGTAAATTAGCTCTTTGAGGATGACAACCCCCTCACAGCCCTTAGGGCAAGGGTTGTAAGTTATGCACTGGGGGCAAATAAAGTTTTTATAGGACGCGTTGTCGTAGAAATTTCAAAAAGGGCTCATTCAATTCGAAATTGAAATGGCCTGTGCCCTTTTTAATAGTCGAAAGTAATTGGAAGGGAACTAACACCACTTCCACGCCCACCATTTCCCCAAACACATCCAATCAAAATTTTGACATAGCCATTTTGTTCCACGCAGTTAAAGTTCAGGATATTATACCTTTGAGCAGGACACTCCCCCTACAGTCTTCAGGGCAAGGGTTATAAGTTATGCCCTGGGGGCATATAAGTTTTTATTGAAATATTTGTCGTAGAAAATTGAAAAAGGGCTCATTCGATTGGAAATTCAAAGGTCTAGTGCCCTTTTTAATAGTCAAAAGTGAATTGAGGGCAACTAGCCCCCCTCTCTTGCCAACCTTTTCCCCAAACACATCCAATCAAAATTTTTAGATGGTCATTTCGTCCAGTAATGTGGATTTCCACATAGAAATTATGTTTTTGAGGAGGCCACTCCCCCACAGCCCTCGGGGCAAGGGTTTTAAGTTATGCCCTGGGGCATATCGACGCAAGAACTTGTCGTCGCAGATACTTCAAAAAGGGTTCATTCGATTGGAAATTGAAATGGCTAGTGCCCTTTTTAATAGTCGAAAGTGATTGGAAGGCAACTAACACCCCTTCCACGCCCACCAGTTCCCCAGAAATATCCAATCAAAATTTTTAGATAGCCATTTTGTCCCACGCAGTTTAAACTTCGGGAAATTAGACCTTTGAGCAGGACATTCCCCCCACATTCTTCAGGGCAAGGGTTATAAGTTATGCCCTGGGGGCATATAAGGTTCTTATTGAAATCTTTGTCGTAGAAACTTGAAAAAGGGTTCATTCGGTTGGAAATTAAAAGGGCTAGTGCCCTTTTTAATTGTCGAAAGTGATTTCAGGACAACTAACCCCCTCTCACGCCCACCTTTTCCCCAAAAAATTCCAATCAAAAGTTTCAGATCGTCATTCTATTCAATGTAGTTGAAAGTTTTGGAAATTAGGTCTTTAAGAATGACAACCCATCCCCCCACAACCCTCAGGGCAAGGGTTGTAAGTTATGCCCTGGGAGCATGTAAGGTTTTTACAGAAAGCTGTTGTTATAAATGTTGTAAAAACATCAAAAAGTGCTCATTCAATTGAAAATTGAAAGGGCTAGTGCCCTTTTATTAGTCGAAAGTGATTTAAGGGCAACTAACTCCCCTCTCACGCCAACCATTTCCCCAAACACATCTAATGAAAATTTTGAGATATCTATTTTGTTCAACGTAGTCGATAGTTCTGGAAATTAGGTCTTTTAGGATGATAGACCCATCGACGCCCTCAGTGCAAGGGTTGTGAGTTATGCCCTGGGGGCATATAAGGTTTATATAGAAAGTTGTTGTAGAAATTTCAAAAGGGGCTGATTTGATTGGAAATTGAAATTGCCCTTTTTAATAGTCGAAAGTAAGCGGAGAGTAATTAACCCCCCTCTCACGGCCAGCATTTTCCCAAACACATTCAATCAAAGTTTAGAGATAGCCATTTTGTTCAACGTAGTTGAAAGTTCTGGAAATTATGTATTTAAGGATGATAAACCCCCCAGAGTCCCCAGGGCAAAGGTTGTAAGTTATACCCTGGGGGCATATAAGGTTCTTAATGATAGAGTTGTCGTAAAAACTTCAAAAGGGAGTCACTCAATTGGAAATTGAGAGAATTGGGCTAGTGCCCTTTTTAATAGTTGACAGTGATTGGAGGGTAACTAGGCCCCCCCCTCTCACGCCCACCATTCCCCCAAACACATCCAATCAAAATTTTCAGATAGCCATTTTGTTCAACGTAGTAGAACGTTCTGGAAATTAGGTTTTTGAGGATGACAACCCCCTAGCCCTCAGGGCATGGGTTGTAAGTAATCCCCGGGGGGTATATAAGGTTTTTATTGAAAGCGTTGTCGTAGAAACGTCAATTTGGCTCATTTGATTGAAAATTGAAAGGGCTAGTGCCTTTTTTAATAGTTGAAAGTGAATTGAGAAAGACTAACGCCCCTCTCACGCCCACCACTTGCCCAGACACATCCAATCAAAATTTTGAGATTGCCATTTTGTTTAATGTAGTTGAAAGTTCTGGAAATTAGGTCTTAGAGGATGACAACAGTAGAGGACCAAGTGCCATTTTGCTTGCCTCCATAGGAATTACCATGCTATTTGCTTGCCTTATGTTCCCTTCTTACCTTTCCAAGCAACGTGATTAAACACGTTTTGAAACTACATGCTATTTGCTTGCCTTATGTTCCCTTGGCACCTTTCCAGAGCATGTACTTATGGATTTGCTTGGTTTATGTTCCTTCCTATGCTATTCTAAAGGTTTATGTTCCTTCCTATGTTATTCTAAGGGTTTATGTTCCTTCCTATGCTATTCCAAGGGTTTATGTTCCTTCCTATGCTATTCTAAGGGTTTATGTTCCTTCCTATGCTATTCTAAGGGTTTATGTTCCTTCCTATGCTATTCCAAGAGTTTATGTTCCTTCCTATGCTATTCTAAGGGTTTATGTTCCTTCCTATGCTATTCTAAAGGTTTATGTTCCTTCCTATGCTATTCCAAGGGTTTATGTTCCTTCCTATGCTATTCTAAGGGTTTATGTTCCTTCCTATGCTATTCTAAGGGGTCTTAGCGTAGTTA
>JAQQPU010018576.1:0-17351 GCA_029168905.1 Artemia sp. Kazakhstan ARC1039
ACAAGAGTTATGAGTGGGGGAGTCAAGCGGAGACGTCTTAATATCACTTCATCCCCCTCACCACCACCTCTTAGTAAGCAAATGGGCAGTGGAAACTTCACTACGTGTTTACGTTCAAAATGGTTGAAGCATTGAAACATGTTTATGAGAATATTGGTGCAGTGGGAAGTTTAAGTTCACCCACCACACTTGCTCAAGTCACTGGACTTGAAAAGAATCGGGCGGCAGAGTATCTACAGAATGAAGTAAGTTACACTCTACACCGTAATCGTAGAGTTCGTGGTAATCACTATCGAAAAACTAAAGCCTTTTTCCCATTACAAATACTACAAGCAGATCTTTCGACTCTGGATGAGATTCAACGGCGTCAAAATCACCCCTACAAGTACATTCTACTTGCAATCAGTGTTTTTAGTCGCTATGCATATGCCATTCCACTGCGGTCAAAGAGCGGCGATGAAGTTGCTAAAGCTCTGGAAATCATCCTTGAACAGGATTGCTATAAGAAGATTCAAACGGATCGGGGTAGTGAATTTGTTAATCCCCATGTAAAGAAGGTTCTACTGAAATATAATACAATCCTCTATCATAGTCATAGTCCAATAAAGGCAGCATTGGCCGAACGACTGATAAGAACTATTCGACTTTTAATTTCTAGATATTGCACTTTAAAAAATACTGCTGCTTTTATTCATGATTTGGATAAAATCATGTTGATTTATAATCAACGTCCACATCGATCCCTGTCCAACTCAACCCCAACAGAAGTTCATCATGATGTCAACACATTTGACACTTTTCTTATACAGTATTCCAATGGTGCTGGTGTTGGTAATGAGAAGAAAAAGAAGAAATTCAATGCTGGTGATACTGTTCGAATCAATCGAACTACTAATGTTTTTGAAAAGGGTTATTACTTATGGTCCACTGAACTTTTTAAAGTCTCCAAACTCTTGGACACTACACCCATAACGTATCGTCTACGTGACATGAAAGATGATGAGATTCTTGGCGGCTTTTATGATTATGAATTACAAAAAGTTAAAAACACCGGAATCTATCAGATTGAAAAGATATTCAGGCCTCGTACTCACAGGGGCATGAAACAGTTGCTTGTTCGTTGGCTAGAATACAACTCTGATTTTGATTCTTGGATCAGTGTTGAAGATATTGACAATGCCCAATGATTTTTATGTAACGTTTATATCCAATGTCTCCGATCCTGTCTACAATGATTTGAATAAAACAAGTGGTTTTTGGACGAAACTCTCCCCCGCCATCAAATTCGATGATGAAAAGTATGAAGTGGCTCTTGTCGACTGCATTCTCAAAAATACCTATGATATCCTGAGAAAGGATCTTGTGTATAATATAAAAGTTATACCATTCGATTGGTCACTCTTTGTCGAGTATGAATGGGTTGAAGCACTTAAATCTAGTGAATACCCGGATGTTACATTGAGGTATAAAGAATATGATACTATGACGGATTTGTGTCGTGCAGTCAATAGAAAAATCTCATATCGCAGGAATGGTACCTTCCATTTTAATTATTCAATGGAACATGATAGAATTTACATTACCGCACCCGTTGAAACTGAACTGATTCATCTCAATGATAATCTGAGAGATGTTCTTGGCTTTAAACAGAATATGATCAATGGGAAAAACGCTGGAAATGTTATCGGGATGGATCAAGTTATTTTTGCTGATTATCCACCTGGTCTCACCTCGGACTCTTGCATATTTCTCTACGCGTCCTTTGTGGAATCATCGAGAGTTGGTAATTCAAATGTCCCCCTCCTACGTGTTCTTGAACAAAAAAAAACTCATGAACAAGTTCATCACTATAATATAAAGCACCTTCAGTATGTACCTGTAAACACTTCGTATTTGGAACTCTGTCAGTTAACACTAAGAAGTGAATTAGGTGATCCTCTAGCAATAACAAAAGGTTTGGCCGTGATTACATGTCATTTTCGACCCATTCGGCAACAAAAACAACAACAAAAAATGGCTAATAAAATAAATATTTTTGTATGCCGTGATATTGATTGCTATGTTACTGCTCTCCAACCACGACAATTGGGTCATGGAATGGACTATTATAAAGGCCGTTCGTCAATGTCGGGCTACGGTCTTGGCAGTTGGTTTTCTAAGCTGTTTCGTTCTGCAATACCGCTGGCTAAAAAATATATTGCGCCGGTTGCTGCAGATTTTGCATCCTCTAAGCTACACGATTGGGGGGATGGTAAAGATTTTAAAGAAAGTATTTCAAAAAATCTCAGGTCCAGCGCACGATCCCTTGGTGAGCGATTGAAACAAAGTGGAAAAGGTTTTAAAAGGAGGAGAAACATCTCTTCACTCATCAGTCTCTACTCAGATCAGATGCGAAAGACATCATCATCACTCTTGTCAAACAAAAGTAAGAAAAAGAAACCAAGAAGAAAAATTGTTAGATCGAAAATTGGATTTCTTTTCCTAGATGGCATATCTGCCCCACAAGGAATCTAATCCCACTGTCACCACATCTCTCAGTCTTTTCAATGCAGAAAGTGTGGATGTCAGTGTAAAACATGGGTACTATGAACAATTCTATCCACAGCAACCCCTCTCTGAAAACATACATTTTCAAATTCTTTCCAATGAAGACTACTTCATAGATTTATCGTCCACATTTATTGATTTAAAAGTAGTGGTGAGGAAAAAGTCTGAAAATTCACCTCCCTCCAACGTCGATGGGACTATCCTATGAGAATGGTATACTACACAATTTATTTAAACAAGCATGTTTCTACATAAATGGAACATTGGTGAGCACCAGCAACAATCTATCAAACTATGCTAGTTACATACAATTTATGTTCATGACTCCAATGGCCTATAAGAAATTGAGAGGTCTGCCAATGGGTTATGACTATAGAACAAATGTTGATACTGACGGTGAACTCACTTGGGCAGTGAGCAAAGAGTATCATTTAGTTGGTAGTCTCAATCATGAAATATTCAACATATCCCAATGGATGCCCCCCAATGTTAAATTTGATATAAAGTTACAACTTGCACGTCCAATTTCATATTGAGAAAAACACATGATGCAGCACCCGATGCTAACGTCAATCTCACTTTGGCAATACTTCATGTGCGAAAACAACAGGTTATGAGTTCTGTTGCTTTGGCAATTGAAAAACTAAGAGCCTCTGGAAATAATATCAAACTGCTCGTTCCTCACACGATCGCCAATCAACGTCATATTGCCACTGGATCAAGTACCTACACCGATTCTTCATTTATCAATGGTGAAATTCCATCGAAACTCGCCTTGGCTTTTGTAAAAAGTGCCATAGGATCGTGGACAACCTCGCCACATGAATTTGAACTATTTGGACTTTCCTCTCTTGTCTGTAAAGTAAACGGAATTCCTCTCTACAATTTATCCTTTGATAAATCCTATAGGACCCTTTATGAGTTGACAATGCAATCCCTAGATCGAGATTCTCAACTATATGAAAATGGTATTACCGATTCAATGTTTGCAAAAAGTCATGGTATCATTGTTTTGGACTTGTCTGGTACTCAAGATATGAGTATTATCCGAACGGGTACTGTACGTTTGGAGTGTACCTTTGACAAACCATTGACAGAGAGTGTAACATTAATCTCGCTCAATCAATTTGAAACCTACTGGGAAATTACCCCCGATGGTAGTGTTCTTTTATACCTGGCACCATGAACACCACTCACATAATCAATGTATTTAACATGGATCCTTTTATGTCTAAATACAAATCCTATTGTATACCCTCAGATTTCCTTCAATATATTCATATTGTTAACAAAACCATTATCATTGTTAATAGTAGTCCATCGACTGTGCAGACGGGTCATTGGCTATGCATCTATCAAACAGCGAAGAATATAGAATTTTTTGATCCTCTTGGTCTACCATATGCATTCTACACACCACACATCAAAAACTACCTTGAAGGAAGTGGGAAGACAATTATTCAAAATCGGATGCGAGTACAGGATCTATCGACCAAAAGCTGTGGTTTTCATGCATTACTTTATTTCATTTCTCGATGTCGTGATTATACTTTCAGTGAATTTCTCGACACTTATGTACACAGTCCACGTTTGAATGACTTTCTAGTAGAAAATACCCTCTCAGACCTGTACAGTATTGATTTCAGTGCCCTAAGAATAAAGTGTTTTAAAAATGTATGTGAATTTGTTTATTAATAAAATATATATGCACTATAAAAAGCCTATTGTCTTCATTTTTCTTCTTCTTCATAGTCATTTAGATTGTCATCATCATAGTCATCGTCGTCGACAACGATTAGTGGTGGCAGATCATTTGGATTCAACTTGTACTGATCCTGTTGTGCAGAGTCTGGATCACATTTTCCACAATATATTGTAACTTCATTTTTATTAAATCTTCTTGTGAAGTCAATGATACTATTACGATTCATATTGAAAAATTCACCTGTTTCTATCTGATTATTTGAAGTAGTGTCGCACACTATATTCTCATATGAAGAATCACTTTCTGTCACAGCCAAATAAAAATCGCTAGGTTTATAATCATTACTTGCATTGTCCTCACAACGATGACGCAGGAACCATACTCTCTTCACGTTTTTACAATTGAAACGTGCTCCAAATTCTTCTTCCCAATACAATTTAAAGCCGTGACGATACCAATCCCTTAGAAATAAACTGAAGTCACGTTTACGGTTTTTTCCAATCATACAGGGTAAGTATTTTTCCCACTGGTCACACTTATCAAAATGACAATTGGAGTAGATATCCGTTAGGATGAGAGTCACAAGTCTCTTCTAGACAGGTATTACAGTCCTTAATTTGTACAGCATATCCTTTATGCAATTTACACGGATTGCATAGTCTACACTTTTCATTATAGTCATCAACTGTAGTACAGTTCTCACATGAAGACCAGCTGCCCAATGTATATAAACATAATGAACATGTATGAAACATTTTTCCGATGTTGTCCCTCTCACTGCCAGAAAGAAACTGACTGAAAATCAATAAAAAAATAACATTATCTTCTAGTGGGGTGGAGGAGTAATAGAGCATCATCACAAAAACTTATTTCCTAGTGTTTTAAAGAATGAATTTCTAGGTAGTGGTTAAAAGCAGAATCACAATGTCATTTTGCTTCGTTTCAATTAATACATCAATAAATTGAGTAAATGCATTTGATTCGCAATGCATAAGCTTCATACAATAATCCAAAGATGGAGAATCAGATCCCATTATACAGTTAAGTATTTCTAGAGAAACTATTTTCCGTTGAAGAGATAATTCTAAAAATTCATCATCTAACACTAAACATTTTTCCAATTTGACTAGATTCCGTAAGATCTTCTGTTTCTCAAATCCAATCATTCTTGATGCTCCCACTATCAACTATAGACTAAAATAACAATTGCAAGTTTCTACTTTGTGTATAATCTCGATACCTATTGGACAACACCGCCACCACCACCACCACCACAACCCACCATAGAGAGACAGAGAGTGGAGTAAACGATCATCTAGAGTGTCTAATCAAAAAAACATTTTTATTGACAGAAATGTAATAAAAAAATATATTTTCATTCTCTTTGCGTTAGGTGAGTCAATCCATTTTCCTCAATGTGCTTCATAATAGCATTCAATCCATTCTGTAGTCGTGATAAATACATTATAGTCACTTTTGCAGCAAAGGATAATTGTTCATCTGACTTAAATTTACTCAATGATATAACGTATCTGCCAAACATCTCATCCCACTCAAATGTTAGTCGGGAATCCTTTCCAATTTCAACTTCTACATTGGGGGCCCTTGTCTTCACAATATCACTGTCGGCTCCTTTGAGGTGTAATAGTGTGAAACTACTCATTCTCACAGTATTTGAACGTTTATTTACCCAATTTGAAATAATGTAAACTATTCAAATTCAAGTTATTGACTGAGATACTAACTCGGTATCGGACTTTTTATATCCACGCTCAATGTCAGAGTGAACGAATCACCATACCATGAAAACATCACGCACTATGAACAGAGATCAGCACGAATTTTCACGGTGGTTGAATTCCGGTCATTACACTGTCTGCTTGTATGGCGGGTGTACTGTGCGCTTGAAAGCATTATAGATATATGGTGGGACTGCCCGCTTGTAATCGTTAAAGCTATATGGTGGAACTGCCCGCTTGTAACCATTATAGCTATATGGGGGGACTGCCCGCTACTTATCATTGTATCAATACTACTGACCATTATTCTGTGATAGTAAGAAAATCATATGCATCAACTTTTCGAAAACGACATCAGATTAGCCTCTGCCGGCAATAGTTATATTTAAATTTATTTCCCCATTAAACTTTCTGAGGTAGCTTTGCCTAGGTTTTCAAATAAAATATTTAAACGGCACTGGAAGTACAGCTTAAACAAATTCAACTAATTTATAAGGTTCTATTACATTGCAGTAGCTCTAATGAGTATTTCGGTGCTATTTTCATTTCTATTTCGATTTAAATGTTGTTAACGGTACGCAGACAATTAAATTAAAAAACCTGAATTTAAGCTTAAGATTGAAAACAATATGAACATTATGAACATAGAGGATGGCGTATTTTCTAACCATCCTTATTAAACGACAAAATAAGAGTGGCATTTGTCACATGTAACCAAAACTCGTAAGAAAGGAAATTTCAAAATAACGCAAAAATATAAAACCAACTTGATGTACATGTAGATTTTGATATGTACAAATTTAATATGTACCCATAGCTGATATTTCAGCCCTTTACCTAAAAAATATGAATTTTTCATTAGAAGCTTGGTTAATTTGTAATTTTTCTTTAATTTCTTAAACCACATTGGCCTGACATCACATAAAGAAAGAAAAACGAGCAAAAATGGGGTCCCAAATTTATCAAGGTAAAGCCCCTATCCCGATAGGTGAAAACTCCGGTGTCTACAGAATTCCTTGTTCGTTTGGTCTTTGGTATATCGGAAGAACTGATCAGCGACTAACGGATAGATTAACTCAGCACTCTATTTCAATTAATAATACACTTAAAAAGCGGAAAAAACAGAAAATTTTTACTCTGCCCTTGCAGAGCACATTTTTGAAAAACCAGACCATACTATTTTGTTTAATCAAGCTAGTCTTATTTCGCATGACAAAGGTATTGTCCAGCTCTACAGAGAAGCTGTTGAAATTTATAAATACCAACATTTAGGTCTAGCTTTAAACAGAGATTCCGGTGATTTAAGAATAAACGAGTCATATTTCGGTTTTCTCAAAAGAGAAGCCGATACTTTAGTAATTCCTGAAATAAACCTTGAACCACTTTCCCAGTCATCTATTCAAACACGAGAACAACCCCTTAGGTCTCAAAGGGTGTCTGCAAGAAATGCATTAATTAAAATCCGAAATCAAATTACATAGTTCTCCAACTTATTTAATTGCCGGTTCATTTTGTTTTTCGAGTGAATGAATTGGTTCCTTCTCTTTGTCAGTTGTTCGCTAGTATCCATCGATGGCAGTTCATATTTTTTTGGATTTTAAGCAAATCGCGGATATTGGCGAATAACTCGCTTTTATCGTTGTTAGGTAGTTGGTTTTAATTCTTTTAATTTTTGGCTTTTATTGATACATCGTTTCGTTCCGCGCTGAAGAAGAGAGGCGTTTATCCTCTCGAAATATTCGCTTTGTTTTTTCAGTATCTTCATTTGGCCTATAAAAACCCCATTTTTGCTCGTTTTTCTTTCTTTATGTGGAATTGTTCTTGTTTTCACCGACGGTGGTTTTATCAAACCAGTAGTCATAGGTTGAGAGGGCTCAAGAGAAGGCTCATTAAAATTGAATTTTAATATTCTAGTGCCGTGTTAACCACACAAACAGAAAAATTAAGTGTAGTTACTCGCCACAGCTAAGTGTAGTTACCCGCTTTTACGTGCTATAAAACAAGAACTGTGGTCTGATTAGGCTCAAAATGCTATCGGAAAAAAACTTATCCGTTGCTGATTATTTAAAACTATGAAGGATAGCTTCACACAATGTCTCAGCTTCACAGCAGATGGAACAAGCTTCTTCTGATTGAGTTGATACATTTCATAGTTCATTGTTTTATGTATAGCATTGTGTAGTCACGCATCAACTTATACCAGAAATGTCCATCGATCTATCTGTTAATTGATGGGGGGGGGGAATCAAAAAGTTACAATTTTATGCTCGAATTTTCAAGCATTCCATGTAAGGCCTGTTAAATCAATATGGAGGAGGAATTTACCCTCCTAGCCTCGCTTTCATTGGTGGAATACAGTTGAAATAAAAGTGCAATATGATCGCTAGGGGGAGGCGGTATGTTTCCTCCTAGCATAAAATATTTTGAATTTGAAATAAGGAATTACGTCTCTAATCTCACTTGTGCAGCGTTGGGTAGGATGGAAGAAATCGTCCGAGGACAATTTGGTGAAGGACCTCAAGCGAAGAAAAGGTACTGGGTTATGATTTGGGGAAGGGGCTTTTTTAGGGTACAGGATTTTTTTTCTTGCACAGACTCTAAGAACCCCTGCGTATACATCTTCTCCTACTCTATTCAAAATTAAAAATTCATTGCGTGATTAAATATTTTGGCATTCCAGAACTCGAAGGTCAAGTACAGAGTGAATCATTATTGCTATTTCAGAAAAATTATTGTTGGTCATTGCTCTTAACTACAAAAAATCCTGCAACTCAGTTTACTATGGTTCTATTTAGAGTAATTGTAAACAAATAGATACCATTTGCCAGCAGTAGGGTGAAAACTTTAAATGTTAGGGCTAAAAAGAAAGTGCGAAGAGAACGTCAACCAACTGCTGGAATTTTTTGCTCATTCGTACTTTGAATGAAGTTATCAGAAATTATCACTTTTAATAAAACTTCTTTAGATCTAACGTTTAAGAAAGGCTCAGCAGATTACTTATGGGATTAAATTCGCTTCATTGTAATGTCTCCTCTAGTGCGTGAATTTTATCCCCTTGAATTGAAGAATCAATATTCTTTTAGTCAAATGAAGGTGTTTGTCGCTACGATAAGAGCAGTCATTTCTTTACCCAGAAACCAGGAGTGACAGAACCAGTAGATGGAGGCACAGCTGGAACGGAGGAAATTTCTATTGATTATGGTGGCTATGAACCTGAACAGGAGCGAGAAGGTGCCACATTGGCAAGAACAAAAAGAGATACCTCTGATGATTATAGTTAGTAAGTTTAAGGTTCAAACTTAAATTAAAAAGGCAACTTTTTTTTAGCAGAAAGTATGGAGCAACATTGAAACTCAAAACGAACAGAAATTATTCCGTATATAAGGGTTTTCCCCCTCGTCAATACCCTGCTCTTCACGCTAAAGCTGTTAGCACTTTTAGGAAAAACTTCCTATTCTAATTAAACGGCCCCCGTATTTCAGTAGCCGTTCTTACAAAATTGGGACAGACATTCAAACTTTAGCGTAAAGAGCAAGGTATTGATGAGGGGGCAACCCTTCATATACGGAATAATTTCTGTTCGTTTTAAGTTTCAATGTTACTCCTTAATTTCAGTTAAAACATCTTGCTTTTTTATTCAATTTCTGTTCGTTTTTCAGATAATGTAGGTAAATCTGGCTCAGCTTCCATGAAATATATCCCCCTAAAAGGAAAAATCCTCCGTGAAAATTTCATCCAAAGTATAGACCACCCTCCCCCGTCAAGTTCCCCCCAGACAGTTCCATCCTCGCTGAAACTCTCTCCTCTCCGAAAATTCTTGCGGACGATTCAGCCTGAAAAATCATGCTTAGTATACTTTCATTTGAAAAAGGCTTTAATATCTAATGGATTCCTCAATTACTCCGGAAATGCCCCCTTCCGTAAATTTTTTTCCGGAAATCAAAACACGTAGAAACGAGCCCCCGGATAATTCCCCCGGAAGATCCCCATATGTAAAATTGAGTTGGTAATTATACTGTAAGACAAGTAACTAGAATTTCGTATAGGATTCTGTCAAATCCTCCCAGTGTAAAATTTTCCCTGGAAAATTCACCCCCCTGAAATTTCTCTCCCCAGGAAAGATTCTCCCAATGGAGATCCACCCCAAGAGTAGTAATGCATCTATATATTTAAAGCTTAGAAGCCTGAGGCATGGATATGTGTGCAGTTTCACGGGTACATTGGATTACCACGGGCAGTCATCTATTGCTACAGACAGTACATGCCTTACCAGACAGGTTTATGAGACAACAAGCCAATCAGAGATGTTTCTACTAATGGTACTCCATATGCGATAACTTGATTAGTGTAGTAATCGGATTCAAATATAAGGAATGATATTCATTGTGGTCCATATTAGTAAGAGACTTGAATTCAGAGAGAGAACAGTTTATTATTATTTGAGACGATATTATCAAAGAAAATGAGTGGTATGTTTACACTACTGGAGCTTGATGGTGGAGCATGTAGCAGCAATGATACATGGGTGAGAGTACCAAACGTGGCAGTGGAAATTACACGAGGATGTAGACTAAGCCTTGAATGGGACGATATGTATGCTAGATATGTGATATAAGCAAATTTAAATTGGAGGAGCAATTATGCTTTGCAGAGAAACTGGACATTGTGTATATAAATAGATTTCAAGCTGCATTAGATACACTAGTGAAATATATCGATGAAAACAAATTAAATCAGTGATTATTATTGTTGTAATTATATTCAATAAAATTGTTTATAAATCGAAGATATTTTTTCTATAGTAGGTTAGCGTATATATTTAAAGTAGAAAAAAGAATCATGGTTAGTCTGAAGTTGGTTATGAGAGTATTAGGACTATAAAAAATGGATAGATTTGAGAAAGAGAAAATCATAGGGAATCTTGTGTCTATGGAAAAACGTTTGATTCTAGATGATGATTTTCTGGAGTTATCTGTTCAGAGGAATATTTTTTCTCAGGGAATGCTTGTTGATATAATGAAAACTGATTCTTCGTCATTAGACTGTTGCATGAAGCTTTTACGTCGTGGTCCAAAGGCATTTACACAATTTATTGACATATTAATCACGACAAGACAAAAAGATATAGTGGATTTCCTTTTAAACACACACTAGCTTAGAAATTTAACACTATGATTTTTTCCCGAGAAATATATTGTTCAAGGAGGATATACTCCTCTCTCTCTCTCTCTCTCTTTCTCTCTCTCTCTTTCTCTCTCTCTCTCTCTCTCTCTCTCTCTCTCTCTTTCTCTCTCTATCCCACTCAATTTGTTGATCGTGGCCTAGTTTCATTTTGGCGGTGAGAGTGTCAACACATGAAAAAATTATCAATACATGTCCACTATGCATTCATACACTGGGCAGCTGGTCATTATGTGAGAATTGTACAATGATTGATGAGTACGATGAATAGTGCAGATTATGCACCCCGTGTAAATTGCATAGAGGATATGCCGTACAAATTAAAGGTTGTAATTCCTGTCTTGAAGGGGTGTGTGACTCTCATCCTAGAGGACACCTATGCTATAATTGCCACTATGATGAATGTAATCAGTGGGAGAATACATATCCTGGCATGATTGGAAAGAATCCTAAACATGATTTTACTTTATTGCTAAGAGATTGGTATCGTCGTGGCTTCAGATTGTTTTGGGAGGAGGATCCAGGTCTACGATTCAACTGTTGGAACAACAAAAGAATTTGGTTTCTCCGTCATCTTTGTGAAGACAATGGCTACTATGATTATAATCCTACTGATTCCTATTTGGCTGTTACGGAATGTGATTCACCTCTTGAGAACACTGTATGTGACATTGCTTCAAATAAGCAAATTGAAACATGTGAATTTTACAAAATGAATGAAAATAGTATCATTGACTATAAAAAGAGATACAATAAGAGTGAAGTTACATTATACTCTAGAAAATTTGACCCTGATATTGCAGCACACCAGGATCAGTATACAGTGAATTCAGATGATCTACCAGCATAAGTTATTCTTGAAAAATTCCTATACGTACTAGAAGAAGAAATCTAAAGAGTAAAAAAGTCGTTTTTGTGATTTATATGCATTATTTTTGTTAATAAATAATTTTACATACATTTTTAGAACATTTTATTCGTAGGCCACTAAAATCAATATTAAACACGTTTGAAAGTATATTTTCCGCTAGGAAGTCGTTCAATTTAGGAAAGTCAACGTAAATGCTGAAAACCTGATTGTAGGTATAGCCACGACATCTGAACATGAAAAAGAGTAGTGCATGAAAGCCGCATGTCTTAGTCGTTAAATCCTGTACTCTCCTCTGATTTTGAATAATAGTTTTCCCACTGCTCTCAATAGAGTTGTTGATGTATGGAATGTAGAATTTATATGATAGGCCAGAGGATAAGAAAATCGAAATTCTTCGCTGTTTGAAATATGCGCAGCCAATGGCCTGTCGTCAAAATCGATGGACTGCTATTAACAATGATTAGGGTATTGTCAAAACTTGGAGTTTTTCAATGAAGTCCGATGGTATGCAATAGGACTTATAATGGGACATGTATAATTTCATATTAAATACGTTGATTGTTTGGTTTGTTTTCATGGTGCAAGGTCTAGTAGAACACTGTCGTCGGGTGTGATTTCCCAATATGTTTCAAATTGACTCAATGATATTAGCGTGATACTCTTAGTCAAGGCATTGGCAAATGTGCACTCTAAACGTACATTCCCCGTTCGTACTATGCTCATATCCTGGGTGCCAGACAAGTCCAAAACAATTACACCATGACTTTTTGAAAACATTGAATCAGTTATTGCATTTTCAAATTGTTGTGAATCTTGATCTAGGGATTGCATGGTCAACTCACACAGAGTTCTGTAGTATTTTTTTTTATCAAATAATAGAGTGTACAGTGGAATTCCATTAACTTTGCACACAAGGCAAGATAGACCAAAAGATTAAAATTACTGGGGGGTGGAGTCCAGGACTCAATGGCACTGGCACTCTTCACAAAGGCCAAAAAGAGTTTTGATGGGATTTCTCCATTGATAAATGATGACTCAGTATTACTGCGAGTTCCAGTGGCAATGTGACGTTGATTAGTGATCGTATGGGGGACAAGAAGTGTAAGGTTGTTACCATTGTCTCTTAGCTTTTCCACTGCCTATGCAACAGAGCGCATAACCTGTTGTTTTCGAACATGAAGAATTGCCTTAGCGATAATGACATTTACATCTGGTGCTACAGCAAGTGTTTTACTCAAAATGAAAGGAGTGGGTAATGATGGTGGTGACGTTGACTTGATATCAATACGTCTTCGCTTTTGTCTAGCTATCAGCATATTATTTAGTCATTAGACATCTATAGTCTACAGTTAGTTGTAGGTGAGCTGTTGAAGGGAACAGCAATATTTAACAATTTAAAACACCATTCAGATTGTTTCTATTTGGTTCATCAATGTCAGGCAAAACGACACTCCTAACTAAAATAATAACAATTTTTATAAAATGTTTATGGAAAAGCCGAAAAAAATATGCTATTGCTACAGTATTTGGCAGGAGTCATACGATAAAATAAAAGCTATTGCTATATCGGGGTTGGTGCGGATACAATTCATCCAGAGACTTGATGTTTTCGACATTATTGAACCAGACTCGTGGCCGATTATTGACAATTTAGCTGAATCCATTGAACAATGGTCCCAGGAAATGCTACAATTGTTTACTGTTCGCCCTCATCATGAACAGATTTCCATTACTTTAGTTCAACACAATCTCTTTCATCAGAGCAAATGTATGCAAAAACTTGCTATGAACTGTACTTACTATGTCATCTACAGAGTTGTTCGTGATTCTAGCTCTCTAATAATTCTCAATAAACAAATATACCCAGGCGCCCCCAAATTTCTACTTTCACCGTACAATCAGGCAACTACTAAGCCCTACGGCTACATCCTACTGGGTCTTAATCAAAATACACCTCAGGATTTACGTATAGTCACAGATATTTTTGACAATGAAACTACAGTATATCTCCCCGTGAACAGTAAAAATGGCTATTAGTTGCCATCAAGACACTGAAGAAACTACATGAAAATAGACATTTATTTTCCGTTCTAAGGACTTCAAAACCCCCACTTAGGAAAGCCATACTCAAATATAGTATTGACAACGATTTCATTAATCTAATATATGAACTTTGTTTAAATTTAACCGAGCGTAATTTTCAACTGCCAGAAGTAGTTAAGCAACAGGCAAAGCAACATCGTTCCATTGTACGTGCATTGGCTTGTAAAAAGAAAGGAAAAAAATTTAAAAGGAAACGTCTTCTTCAGGCGGTCGGCAGCTTTTTTACACTTTCACTGCCAATAATTGCAGGACTTGTAAAGAGTTTTCTCTAGATGGCTAAACGCTACAAATTGACTCCATTAGAACTCGTCCTCTCACCCGTGGAACACATTGAGGACAATCTGAGTAAATTCATTGACAATGAGAATATTGAGGATGATAAAAAACTACTTTTACTTCAAGATGCACTTCGCCAAGTGGACAAACATAAGTCCTATCGTGAGAGAGCCAGTGGCAGTGTGAGTGTCATTAATCACAACAAAGAACCGTATCCTCAGGATTCTACTGCTGCTGCTGCTGGAACACAATTAAAGAAGGAAGAATTGTATTCAATCGTGTCGAGCATTGGAAATCTAATGCCACACTCATATCGTGAACAAAGTAAGAGACTCATAACATATCCCATGGAAAGTGATCAAGATCATATTCAAGTTGATAGCAATGGGAAAGGGATTATAATTCAAGGCAATAGCTATAATCTACTTGATTTAATCTTTGATATGGTTACAAATCCTAAAGGACTTTTATCATTGACAGTCACCTATACAACTTTCTAAATACATTAAACTTCCCCAAAAGCCTTAATAGCAATAGGCAAATTCTAAAAAAAATTAAATGAACATATCCTAACTACTTCCTTTGAAGTAAACGAACTGCAGCTAAGCTTGCAACCAAACGAATCCATTCAATTTATAATTCATAAAATGGTTGATGAACTTGTGAAATTTAATTAAGGGTTATGGACCGGGGGGTTAGTTGACCTTTTAATGTTTTGGTCTAAGTATAAATATATTCTTCATTTTTGATAGATTTCAATTTATATACTGGGAGGAGGTGAGTAGAATCATTATAGACATTCAGTACATGGAAGTGTTTATTTAATATATTTCCATTTATATTCTGAGAGGAGGCCAGTTGAAAGACATTCAGTGCATGGAAGTGTTTAATTAATATGTGAGTTTTGTTTCTTATTTATTTATATTTTTCTTTCGTTTTTTGCTTTTCGTTCTCTTTATGTGTTTAGTATGTTTTATTGTAATGTAATTTAAGTTGTTTTTTTTTTTTCCCCGTTGAGAAAGGCTCCCGGATGTGGGGCCGAAATATTCGGAGCTTTTGTGCATAATTAATTGTTTTGTAGTTCACTGCTTTTTAGAAAATTAAAACCCGTTTTTCGTGTTTAAAAATTTTTTTTGTTTTTAATGGAAAAGCAGTGTGGTCTAAGAAATTATTTACCATAAGATCAATTGGTTGGATTATCCATATTTTGAATTACCATAAGAAGAACTCACCTGTATGAATGAGTTATGTTCTTCTATCAATAAAAAAGTTCCCGCTCGTAAAAAAGGGGCCTTCCATTTCAACTATTCAAAGGAAGAAGTTAGGATATACATTAGGTCACCAATTTTCAATGAAAGGGTTATTCTCCACGATAATCTAAAAGATGTTCTTGGGTTTAAACTCAATATAATCAATGATAAAAGAGCCAGAAGCACTAATGTTATTTTTGCTGAGTATCCACCAGCTTTCTCCTCGGACACTTGTATATTTCTCTATGCCTTATTTGTTGAAACATCCAGATTTGGTAATAGTAATGTCCATCTCCTACGAGTTTTTGAACGAACAACCAATCAAGATCATATTCATCATGACAATATAAAGCACCTCCACTATATCCCCGTAAACACTTTAAATTTGGAACTCTGTCAGTTAACACTAAGAACTGAATTAGGTGATCTTCTAGCAATATCAAAAGGTTTGGCTGTGATTATATGTCATTTTGGACCCATCGTCACTGCCTAAGATGAACAACATAAGAATTCCATTTCTCTGTCCTGATATCAACGGCTATGTTGGTGCTCTGAGTCCTCGTCAAATAGGTCATGGATTGGACAATTACAAGGGGCATACTACAATGTCTGGCTATGGTCTTGGTCGCTGGTTTGCTAGGCTATTTCGTTCTGCCCTACCCCTTGCCAGAAAATATCTTGTACCTGCAGCATCAAATTTTTCTGCCTCAGCACTACAGGACTGGGGGTCAGGTAAAAATTTCAACGAGAGTGTTAAAGAAAATATTAGATCTTCAGCAAGAGCCGTTGGCGAACAATTAAAATCTCAGCAAAATGGGAATGGGTTAAAAAGGATACGTGGTCATCATTCACTCATCAGTCTCTACCCAGGCGGGAAGCGAAGGACATCAAAACGACTTTGAGGAGTAAAGCGAAGAAGACCAATAAAAAGAAGAAGAAAAGATTCTTGGATCAAAAAAGGATTTCTTCTCTCAAGATGACCTATCTCCCCCAATAAGAATCGCATCCATCAATCAGATCCTCATTGAATCTATTCAATGCTGAAAATGTTGATGTCAGTGTCAAGTATGGCTACTATGAACAATTTCATCCTCAACAACCCCTCTCGGAAAACATACACTTTCAGATATTTTCCAATGAAGACTATGCCATTTATTTATCATCAATATTTATTGATTCAAATTTTGCGGTGAAGAAAAAGTCAGACAATACAACTCCCACTGCTGCCGATGGTCTGTCCCATAAAACTGTATCCTACACAACTTTTACAAACATATTAATGTATTTAATTTGAGCACTGTTGACCACATAGGTGAGCACTAGCAATAATTTATCCAAATATGCAAGCTACATACAATTTATGATGATGACCCCAAAGGCATATAAGGAGTTGCGAGGCCGGGCACTGGGCTAAGAGTATAGATCAGGTGTTGATACTGACAGTGACTTAACTGCTGCAGTGACCCAGAAGTATCATCTAGTTGGAAAATTGGATCATGAGATATTCAATATATCCCAATAGTAACCCCCCAATCTTAAGATTGACATAAAGTTACAAATAGCACCATCGAACTTCATTTTGAGAAAAACACTTGCTGCAACATTTGATGAAAATGTCAATATCGCTTCGGCAATTCTTCATGTTCGAAAACAACAGGTTATGAGCTCTATTGTATTGA
>JAQQPU010018577.1:0-17350 GCA_029168905.1 Artemia sp. Kazakhstan ARC1039
AAAGAGAGGAATCTACAAATACGCCAAGGAACTTTGTGACTGTGGTCTGAGGAATGGGATTTCCATTGATTGACAGTGTGACATTATGAGACAATGAGGAGTTTGAAGGAGCAGAAGTCAAGACTATGATGCAGCTTTTTGTAGCATTTATCTGCATTTTGTTACGAAAACACTAGTCAGATATTTCGTCAAGAGTTTTTTGGGCCTTTTTTGCAGCAGACTCGGATGATTCTGCAGCAATGAAGAAATTTGAGTCATCAGCGAATAGTACTGGGTGTGCATTTGTAGTAAGACATGTTGTCAGGTCATTGATATACAAAATAAACAAGAGCGGTCCAAGTACCGACCCCTTAGGTATGCCAGATTTTACCGGTAATTCTGGCGACACACTACCTTCCACAATTACACCTTGCTTACCATCAGTCAGGTACGATGAAAACTACTCGTGAGGAACACCATATATTCCAAGTGAATGTAATTTTGTGAGAAGGATTGAATGGCATACCGTGTCGAAAGCTTTAGTGAAATACAGAAAAATCCCAAGTACCTTTTCTCCAGTATCCTGGCTATTTAATATGTATTCAACTGAATCAACTAAGGTATTCAAAGATGAATGATAACGCCAAAACCCTTATTGACGGGGAGAGAGTAGCTGCTTGACATCGAGGAATCTATACGCTCTGTTATAATCCACTCGCTCGAGGACTTTTGATATAACCGGTAGAATTGACATGGGTCTATAATTGGAGATAAGACTCTTGTCTCCTTTATTATAGAGGGGAAGGACCTGGGCAGTTATAAACAAATTAGGATATACTCCGGTTGCTAGTGAAAGGTTGACCAAGTGTGTAAGTGAAGCTACAAGACCTAAAGATGCCTTCTTCAAGATATATTTGCACATCCCGAAGATGTCTTGAGTTTTGCCATTAGGCAGCTTACTGATAATCACGAGTAATTCCTTTTCCGTACATGGTGCTAGAAAAAGACCTGGTATTGTTCTACTGTGGGTCTGTTCAGGAGATGGGCGAGAAGCTTGTAGAGATATCCGATTACCAAAAAATTGATTAGAAGCATCATAATGTTTCAAAGTTAATTTTGGAATTTTTTCGTTGAAATATAGGACTTAAAATATTTTTGTACTGTTGTGTTGTGGTTTACCTTGTCACTGTAACATTCTGTAGATGTTTCAAAGTTCATTCTGGAATTTTTTCGTCGAAATGTAAGACTTGGAATATTTTTGTAGTGTTGTGTCGTGGTTTACCCTGTCACTCTTACGTTCTGTTTATATTTCAAAGATTCATTTTGGAATTTTTTCGTTGAAATGTAAGACTTAAAATATTTTTGTACTGTTTTGTCGTGGTTTACCTAGTCACTGCTACATTCAGTTGATGTTTCAAAGTTCACTTTGGAATTTTTTCGTTGAAATGTAAGACTTGGAATGTTTTTACAGTGTTGTGTCGTGGTTTATACATGCAAAGAGTTAGGTTAATTTAAGATCACTTAGCGTCCAACACTAAGTGATCTTAAACTAACCTAATTTTTGCATGTCTCACAACTTTTTTCCTGTAGCAGTGACAAGGTAGACCACGACACAAAACTACAAAAAAATATTCCAAGTCTTACATTTCAACGACAAAATTCCAAAATGAACTTTGAAATTTCAACAGAATGTAGCAGTGACAAGGTAAACCACGACACAACAGTACAAAAATATTCCAAGCCTTTTATTTTAACGAAAAAATTCCAAAATGAACTTTGAAACATCAACAGAATATTAAATTGACATAGTAAATCACGACATAACACTATTAGAATATTCCAAGTCTTACATTTCATTGAAAAAACTCAAAAACTAACTTTGAAACGTCAACTGAATGTAACAGTGACATAGTAAACGACGACACAACAGTACAAAAATATTCCAAGTCTTACATTTCAACAAAAAAAAATCCAAAATGAACTTTGAAACATCAGCAGAATGTAAGAGGGACAAGGTAAACCACAACACAACACTACAAAAATATTCCTAGTCTTACATTTCAACGACTAAAAATTCGAATATGAACAAAGTTAAACAATGTAACAGAGAATGTAACAAAGTTAAACCAAGACACGACACTACAAAAATATTCCAAGTCTTACATTTCAACAAAAAAAATTCTAAAATGAACATTGAAACATCAAAAGAATGTAACAGTGCTAAGATAAACCACAAAACGACACTACAAAATATTCCAAGTCTTACGCTTCAACGAAAAAAAATTCAAAATGAACTTTGAAACATTTACAGAATGTAACAGTGATAAGGTAAACAACGATACAAAACTACAAAAATATTCCAATTCCTACATTTCAACAACAAAAAATTTCTAAAATGAACGTTGAAACACCAACAGAATGTAGCAGTGACAAGGTAAACCATGACACAATACTGGACAAATATTCCAAGTCACATTTCAACCAAAAAATTTCAAAATAAACTATGAAGCATCAACAAAATGTAACAGTGAGAAGGTAAACCACGACACAACACTATAAAAATATTCCAAGTCTTACATTTCAACGAAAAAATTCTGAAATGAACTTTTATACATCAACAGAATGTAACGGTGACAAGGTAAACCATGACACAACACTAAAAAACTATTCCAAGTCTTACATTTCAACGAAAAAAATTCTGAAATGAGGTTTGAAACATCAATTGAATGTAAGAGTGACAAGGTAAACCATGACCCAACACTACAAAATTATTCCAAGTCATAAATTTCAACGAAGAGAAATTCCGAAATGAACTTTGAAACATCAACAGAATGTAACAGTGACAAGGTAAATCACGATACAATACTCCAAAAATATTCCAAATCTTAAATTTCAATGAAAAAATTCCAAAGTGCGTGACTGCGTGAATTCCATTTAACCCGAAAAGGTTTAAAATGTCCTAGGGGGTGATGATGGCTGGTGTCATGTGGATGACAGGCCTGTAATGACACTGTGGTGGAGTGTCTTTCGATGAATATTATCATAAGTATGGTCTGCAAAAATTTTAATCATCCGTTAGAAGCATAATTTTTAACAAGGAATGTCTTGAGAAGTGTCTTGGCGGAGATGGGGTGATGTCAGAGAGGGTGCCCTAGAGCATTAATAGTTTGGCATTGTGGCCTGAATTGCTTGGGGCATGAGTATCAAACTCTTGCGCTGAAATGGGCGACTTTCAGTTTTAAAAATATATTTTTTAATGCGATCCATTAGCTTATTTTTGGAGCGAAATGGTTGAAAATTTCCTAGGGGGCTGGTGAGGGACTGGTTTCAAATGGATGATGGAGGGTTGTTGATGCTATGGTAGTGTGGAGTGTTTTTTGGGGCATCATGATGGGTTTGAGTTGCAAAAACTTGAATCACGGGATTTAAATACATAATTGTTATTATGAAATAGCTGAAAATAGCTTAGGAATGATGGCGTGATGTCAGAGGCGACAGTGAATTAATGTCATTGTGGGGTGAAGTGGAGTATCATGTTTTACAGACTAAAAGTTACGGTGGAGGCGTTAAAGAATTTTTTCCATGGAGGAGGGTGAAAAATCTAACAATTACTCAAAGAAACGTTGCATTCCGTTAAAAGTCTTTCAAATATATCTCTTAAAACGCTTTAAATGTACCACTAATATCAGTCCCCCCCCCCGGAGATAGGGGGGACTAGTGTCAAATGCGTGATAAGGGGGGGGGGGTGAGATGCCATGGTGGTGTGGAGTGTTTTGCGGGGCATCATGATAGGCTTGGGTTACAAAAACTTGAATCACGGGATTTAAATGCATAATTTTTATTATGAAATTATATGAGATTTTTATTATTAACTGAAAAATGTCTTTGGAATGAGGAAGGGGGACATTCAAGAATTGTCATTGTGGGGTGAACTACAGCTTAAAATTTAAAGTGTAGGTGTTAACGAATTTTATCCATGGAGAGGGGTGAAAATCTAACAAATACTCAAAGAAACGTTGCATTCCGTTGAAAGTCCTTAAAGATATCTCTTAATATGGTTTAAATCTACCACTAATATCATCTCGCCTGGCGGTGGGGGACTGGTGCCACATGGGTGATGGAGGGGGGGGGGGGGGGTTTGTGATGCCATGATGGCGTGAAGTGTTTTGTGGGATATCATGATAGGCTTGGGTCACAATACTTGAATCACGGGATTTAAATGCATAATTTTTATTATGAAATAACTGAAAAATGAATTAGGAATGATGACGTGATGTCAGGAGAGACATTCAAGTAATGTTTTATGGGGTGAATTACCTGGAGTGTCATGTTCTGCAGCTTAAAAGTTTAGGTTGAGGCGTTAAAGAAAATTTTCCATGGAGGGTGAAAATCTAACAATTACTCAAGGAAACGATGCATTTCATTAAAAGTGTTTCAAATATATCTCTTAAAACGCTTTAAATGTACCACGAATACCAGTACCCCCCCTCCCCCCCGAGGGAGGGAGGGAAGTGGTGTCAAATGGGTGATGAAGGGGAGGAGATCCCATGGTGGTGTGGAGCGTTTTGCGAGATATCATGATAGGCTTGGGCTACAAAAACTTGAATCACGAGATTTAAATGCATAATTTTTATTATGAAATTAACTGAAAAATGTCTTTGGAATGATGAAGTGGAACAGTCAAGAATTGTCACTGTGTGGTGAACTACACCTTAAAATTTAAGGTGGAGGTGTTAAAGAATTTTATCCATGGAGCAGGGTGAAAATCAAACAATTACTCAAAGAAACAGTGCATGTCGTTCAAAAAGCTCTAAATATAGCATAAATGTAACCCTATTATCAAGGCACCCTTCCTCTGGAACTACTTGCCAGGACGCCTCTCCTCTCATCCTTCTTTAATTTATGCTTGTTATTGTTTATAGTTTATCCCTTTGCTAGCCTTTTCAATTTTAGTTTTTTCCTTTCGCATTGTCATGTCTAAAAACGCTGTATTTTTGTTAAGGGCTCTCAGAAATATCTCAATAATGCCAAAAAATTGCATCTAATTTCAAGCCCCCTCCTCTGGAACTAGTTGCTTCTTTATTTGAAAAGTCTGTGTTTTTAAGATTTATTGTTTAGGATGATTTAGAAGATTACTTAATTTAAGCACTCCTTAGTCTGTATCGCTATTAATATCTTGAGAGCAAATGTCTCCGGGAACTTGCCAAATTTGGGGCAGTAACACACCGTTCTAACGAGTGCCGAAAAAGGGGAATCTAAGGTGCCGTGCAGTAAGTTTATTTTAGAATATGATGAGTAGGACAAAATATTAGCAATGGCTTGTTAGTTCCCCCAGTTAAGGCACAAATCCTTTGGAAGAAAATTGACCTTTTGAGTCTTGGCGGGGTCAAGAACTATTTAAAAAAAGAACTAAAGAAAGAAATAAAAAGAATTTGTTGAACATTTCGGGCGAAAAATGGGATGTCAAAATGCGTATTATATGACAGTGATGCGCAATCATTACGTAAGGTGTGTGCTGTCATTACGTTATAAGTAGAGATTCCCCCTAGGGTTCCTGTCACAGGGTTACAAAAATTGCGTCAAGTATATCAGACCTGTCCGTTTGAAGGGAACAGCTGTACTCTTGGAAAGCACTCTGAGGTTTTTAATGTAAAAGCATTGTGGAGGAGTCTAGCATCTGGAAGGGCATGTTTAGACAAGATTTTCCTATAAAATGGGCGTCTAGACATGTATAGGGGTAAAACAACATGGCTTCTACCAGCTGGGGAGGCATGTTTAGACAAGAGTCCTTATAAGCGTCCAAGGTTTTTAATAGAAAAATATCGTGGGGGAATAGAAACAGGGGGTGGCATTGGCTAGTAACTTAATTTGTTATCAAACATATCCAAACCAACAACTAACAATCATAACCAGCAAACATAACCAACATAACCAGGAACCACTAATTATAACCATTATTTATAAACAACAAATATAACCAACAAGCCACAGCCAACAGTAATAACCAACATGTCTCCGACTTCTACCAGCTGGGGAGGCATGTTTAGACAAGATTCCTTACAAGCGTCCAAGGTTTTTAATAGAAAAACATCGTGAGGGAATAGAAACAGGGGGTGGCATTGGCTAGTAACTTCATTTGTTATCAAACATATCCAAACCAACAACTAACAATCATAACCAGCAAACATAACCAACATAACCAGGAACCATTAATTATAACTATTATTTATTACCAACAAACATAACCAACAAACATACCCAACAATCATTAAGCATCAGTCATCAATCAACAATCATAACCAACAACCAACAAACATAACCAACAATCATACCAACAAGCAACAAACATAACCAAGAAACATAACCAACAACCAACAAACATGACCAACAGCCAACAACAAACAATAAATAAACATAACCATCAAACATAACCAACAAGCATAACCATATGTTAATTTCCCTGTGCAAATTTCCCTATCTGGCTGCTTGAATCAATAGAGGCCACACTACTAAAACCTTCTTATTCTAATTAAATGGTCGTTGTGTTTCAGGAGTCGTTCTTAAAGATTTAGGACAAAAAGTCAAACTTTATCGCAAAGAGCGAGGTTTTGAGGAGCGAGGTGAGTTTTAATGTTGCTCCTTACTTCCAGTCAAAAAACTGGTTTTTGTTTAATTTCTGTTCGTTTTTCAAACAATGCCGAGAAATCCAGCTTCCCTCTCTGGAAAGGTCCTTCTCTCCACAGAAAATTCCTCACAAAGAATTCTATCATTGCTGAAAATCTTCCAGGAAAATTTCTTGTGAATAATTAATAAACACTATGCGTAAACAATGGGAAAATTTCTTAACTTACAGCCTTTTCCCTTGAAAAATACTCCTTAGTATACTTCCATTTGAAAAAAGACTTTATTTCTGATCGTTTTTCAAATCTTGTGGGTATCCCCCTTCGTGGAATATTTTTCCCAGAAATCCCCCACCCCCAGTAGAAATTTGTCCCTGCAAAAAGATCTCCCATGGAGAATTTCTCCGCAGAAAATCCCCTCTCTCATGAACCGCTCCAGGCAATCTTAACCTCGTTGAAAATGTGTTCAGGAACATATCCAGATCTTAAATTTAGTTGGGAAAGATAAAGTAAGACACATACAGAATTTCGTGAAGGAGTTCTTGCAAATCCCACCAGTGTAAAATTTTCTCTGGAAAGATCAACCTTGGAAAATTCCCTCCCACTGGAAAGTTTTCACCGCAGCAAATCCCACTAAGCTTGAATTCACACCCCCCCCCCCATCCCAAAACAAATGTCTGTACACCTCCCAATAACACATAAGTAATGGAAACGTACCGCAACTTACAGTCGTCTCCCCAGGGGATGTGGGGGGAAAGGTTATTCCCGAAGGCTTAATTTCAGGACATTTCAAGTATCCTGAACAAAATGGCTATCTTGAAATTTTGATCGGACGACTTTGGGGAAAAGGGGGCGTTGGATGGGGGCTAGATGCCCTCCAATTGATTTGATCACTTAAAAAGGGCACTAGAAGTTTTAATTTCCGATCAAATGAGCCCTCTTCGATACGATTATCCCTGGGAAAAACGAAACAAAAAACAAATAAACACGCGTCCATGATCTTTCTTCTGGCAAAAAAAAAAAAAAAAATGCAAAATCCCACATTTTTGTATATAGGAATTTGAAACCTATACCAATCTGATTGTGTGGTTTTCATTAAGATTGTTGGACGTTTTGGAGACGTTTCCTCCTTTTTCAAAAATTGGACAAATTTTTTTCAGGCTTGTAACTTTTGAGGGGTAACATTAAACTTAATAAACGTTATGTATTTTGAATCAGCATGAAATTTTGGTTCTTTTGATGTATTTATTATTATCAAAACTGTGTTTCATAGAGTTTCGGTTACTATTGAGCCACGTCGCTCCTTACTCACAGTTCGATACCACGAACTGTTTGAAATTGGAGGTTTCTCTTTGCCCGTTTCTCAGAAGGCACAGTAACATTAGAAAGTTGGCCAAAAACTACAATTAAGTTTGAACCAACAGAAATACAATTTTCTTTTTAACACTGACCAATATTCTTTGAAAGCCAACGAATGTGCATTGTGTCTGTTTTCTTGCACAGAAATTCGTTCATGGGGAATATCATTTAAAAAATTTTCAGAAGCTATCAGCTTTTTTGTTGTGATATACATCTGATAAAACTGATTAATGATTGTGATCAAGAAGGACCTAAGACCGTATGCAGTGCAAAAACAACCCAGAAGCAAAAAGTGATTTTTTATCGCCTTCACCCTCCCTCCCTCTCATCTAAATTTTTTTGCCAAAAAAACTAAGCACGTTCCACATTTTTTTTCTTCTTCTCTTTTTTTTTTAGCTAGAATTACGTTAGAGATTTCTATTTATCTATTTGAAGAGTCAGAATGAGGCAGTGGCCTCTCCTCTGCCACACCGATTTTACTGTCAACATTTAAACAGGCAGGAATGCTGCATTTATTTAAGACGAATCATGCAAGAATTTTAATCTACATGGACTAAAATAAAGAGGGCTCATGGCTCAAAATCATATAAGGATTTCTAAATAAACCTTATTAGGAAACATAAAGTGAGCCAAAGGCTCCTACCCGGCATCCCCTCCCCTCCCCCTAAATGGGTTGGTGGTTTCCCTTCAATAACCCCTTGTTGTCCCTTGCAATGCCACCATTTTAGTAAAATGGTAGTTGCACCTTGTTTGAACCGGAATCAAGGAAGGATTATTAATTTGTATGATAGAAGGACCAAAGTATGCCCGTTTTCAGTTAAGCTCCTTCCTCGCCTCCAGCTTTTGGGCGGGTAGATAGGGTTGTTGCGCCTTGTTTAAACTGAAACGGGGAGGGATAATCAATCTGTGTGATTTGAGGCGCAAAATGGTCCCCTATCTTTCCATACTGAGGTTTTTAGCGGAAAAGTAGGCAAGTTGCACCCTGTTTGAATCGGAAACATGCAAAAATTTTCAATCGTATGATGGGAGGCACAAACCCGTCTCTAAGACCATGTCCCATCACGTGATTTTTACGTAGGCATATTTTGTTTATTGATCGGCAGGAAATCTATGTGGCTAGTACCTTGGGAAAGGAGACATGATAATGATTATCGTCAGAGACGTAGTCTCCTTATCTTACCTCAAATCCACTTAAAAGTTATAGGGAAAGTACTTTTGGACCAAAGAAATAGAGCAGATATATTGTAAGAGGCGTCCAACAGTTCTTAGGGTGTTTACGTGTTATCCCAACCACACTCAAGAAGTTGCATCCGTCTAAAACTGGTTTTTCTGTGTGCCCTCTCAGATAATCAGCTTAGCTTGAGTGAGATAAACTACTATGTAGGTATATTTTAATTAAATATTTGATATATAGGTATATTTCATTATGATTAACATAACTTCACTTCTTGAGTGTGGTCGGAATAATATGTAAGTGCCGTTTTAGGTAACGTCTACCTTCCACAAATAAAATGTTAAAATTAAAGTGTCCAGCCAACGATACGATAATCAAGAATTTCTTCCTTTTTTTTACTGTCAAACCTTACAGCTCAGACACTAGCAGTCATCAAACTTTCATTGTTCAGGATTTCTCATCTGATTTCCCATTGTGATAGCACAATGTAAGCAAGAAAAGTAGAGTCATGGATCTATCTTACAATTTGGTTTCGTGTGTATCTTGTCCTTAGAAACAGAAAGACTTATTTACGAATGTATATGCATATCTGGAATAAATTTAACCAATTGTATATCAATTTCTTTGCTTTGAGGTCTAGCCTGGCCTAGCGTTTTTACCATGAGGCTGTTTGAGATTCAGCTAGCTCATGGGGGTGGTCACCAAGGCACTTTCCAGGATTTTTTCAGGGGGGGGGGATAATAAAGCTTTACAAAGGAATAAAAAATTATATTACATGCATTTTCGTTAGTTTTTACGAGTCGGACAAAAACTTTAAGGGATAGGGTTCAAACCAGGTACCCCCCCCCCCTGGATAAGCACTTGGTGATAACTCTTATAATCACTCGCAAATTTTAGGCAAGATGTATTTGTCAAAATTTAGGGGAAGGCCAATTTGTTGTTTTTTCAGTGAAAATGTGTTGTTTTTTCAGTGAAAATACAAATGGAGGCATTTTTCAAATGAAAATACTCCTGAAAAGATAATTTTTATAAATTTCAAGGGAGAGCACAAGAATTTAGGGGCACATGCCCCTGCCCAACTGACGACAATCGCCAAACAGCTTTCTGCAGCATGTAGATCAAATTCACAAATTAAACTTATTTATGCAAGATACAAGTTTTCCGGATGAAACTACCATCCGATCCTTGCGACTTCTTGCAATCCTGCTCAGAAAGAGGCAAAGCAACCAGAAGTTCTCTCATAGCCGGTACTTGCGCATGGCAATGTAATCACTATCGATCAGCATTATTGGGGAATGTCACTTAGAATTCTTATGATAGCAGAGAAAGTTTAGTTTGAAAAGCGTTTGGTTATCCTAGTTCTTTAGAAAATAGCTTAAAAGCGCCTAATATCTGGATTTAAATTACATTAGTGTTTCATCGTGTACAAGGTGGGTTAATTCCGCTTAAAAAAGGGTATTTCTTATCTGTTTACTCATTATGAATAGTGTAGGCAGCGGAATATAAGTCTAGGTTTATTTTAAAATTTTGGCGAGAATCAAACATATTTGCAGAGCATTTATTTACCGTGATTTATGTCAGATTTCCATATTATAGAACCCACCTAGCAGTAAACAAGCTTCGAGATCCTTGAGGATAAACTATGATAGGAATCATAAACCAGATGGATAAATGTAGACTAAATACAGCATGTTGGTCTTTATTACTCATTTCCCAGTTTCAGTTCATTATTTGTAACGAATGACTTCAAAACCTTCAATATTCAAGAATGAATTTTGAAATTTGAAATACACACTTGAAATGCACATTTGAAATACCAATTTTGAAATACACACTTATTTCATTTTGGTTTATCACTTGAGATAATATTATGAACGATCACGAATCGAAAGACTTGAAAAGGTGGAGTAGATAAGGCGCCTTCGGCCCCAGGTCTCTGCCTTGAGCCATCCCAATATATTGCCTAAATGACCCTTGAGCAATCAAGATTAAAAAAGGTAAAACATTTCTGTGCTCAGGAGGTTTGGGGGGTAAAGCCCTCCAATTGCACAGACATAAGATTATATGGGCTGTAGAATCGTTATATTCTTCGGCTCAGACAAAATATCAAACTCCATTGCTTAAAATATGGAATTACTAGGTTTCAGTTTAGGAAAGGCATCAGATCCGTGAGTAATCTCTAGTTGAAAGAGGTAGAACATTTCTATACATATTAAGGTGCTGGGAGGAGTGTTGCGGTACACTTAGAACCCAGGGTTCTGCAATTATATGTGCCACAATCTCCTCAAAATTCCGATCATAGTTACAGAACTAACTGCAACCTAGCTAAGAGCAAGCAATGATCCATACTGACCAAAATCTATAAATCTTCTTTTGAAAGAAACTGTTTTTTGGAAGTGGAAAGAAATTTCCCAATTAACACTAATTCGGAAATTGTAGCCTGTGTGTAGATTCAAGTAAATAATAATTTTAACTATGCAGACTGATTTTTAAAAATTTCGAAAAAGAACCTGAAACATTTCAGACATCACGGCAAATCAAAATAACATAATATTTCCTTTTTTCGCCAGAGCTAGGAGGCTGCAGGTAGGTGTTAGAAGTGCAATAGCCAGATTTACATCATTTTTGTAAACTTGTCTTGATGGCACTAGAGTAAAGTGTCACGTGGCACCAAAACTGGCACTTTTTGGTGCCATTTTCAGAATGGAGAAGGCTAGGAAACATGGAAGATAGACCACTGAAATATACGTCTCTGAAAACCTTTAACTGGAGGCTTATACAATCGTAGTTGTAGCTGTGGCAGTAGAGGCAATTTAAATTTTGTATAGGTGGCATTGATGTCTCTTTATTCTTTAGTTTTTCACTAGGGGTGACGGTATCAAAATTCAGGTTCAAAATGATGGGAGTGGATACAATTGGAGGGAACTGAATTATATAATACCCATTTAAGGGGTGAAATAAATCGTATAACAACGAGGTGCAATCATTCTGGGCCACAAAGCATCAATTTTTACCAAAATAGGGACAAAAGAGCTGGAAAGTACAATTCTGTAATAACAAATCAATTCGTCAAGATCTAAAACCCTGAAAAGGAGGTCTCCCTTTTGGAAACTGAGGAAAGTCAGTACGGTAACACAACTCTTGTGTTCATCTTTTTTCTTTAGTAGGAATGGTCATATCGAGCCTGAGGTAGTATCTTGTCACATAGGGCTCATTTGAATGAAAACTAAAACTCCTAGTGCACTTTTTAAGCCACAAAAGGTATCATACCATAACAAACTGCCATATTCGGTCTCAGAACAATAAGTTAGCCAAATAGGGCAGCATGCCGGTCAGTGAGGATTCTGAGATAAAGTATCGCTTGAATATGACTTATAACTTAAAATTAAAACCGCCAATCCCCAAGATGCTCCCTTACCCCAAAATTTTTTCTCTTTTTTAGGGTTTTTTCTACAAGACGTTTTTCTGCAGTCCTGCAAAAAAGTTTTTGCTGGTGATTTAGAAAAAAAAGGAAACATCACTAGTACCATGCAAAAAACCGATTCTCCTTTTTTTAAATATGGGGGGTTAAAAAGCTCCTACCAGGGTTCTCAACCATGGTAATTGCTATAGTAGGCGACTCTTTTTATTTCAAACAACCACCTTTTTTGATGGGTTTTGAGCTCCTTTTTGACATTATTGAAAATTTGTTCGCATCAGCTTCAAACAAGAAATGTTCCTCATTTCTCATTTGACAGTTTTTTTTTTCAAAGCGCACTTTTAAACTTTCGGTTACTATGGTCTTTGGCTCTTTATTAGGTTGTAGGCTCTTTATTAGGTTCCTGAATCCAGGATAAAGCATTAGAATGTCTTCGAAACAGCGTTTACTTTATTTCTCTGATAGTTTCGTTTATATGCAGCCAAATCCAACGACACTTTTCAACTCTAGAAATCTAAGCATTTGATTTTTAAGAAAAAGCTGTATTATTTAGGACATATTTTACTTTCGGAAAAGAAATGTACTCTAAATTTTTTTAACGAAGTTTAACTCAATCGAACAATCAAGATTATTCTCAAGCTTTAGAAAGTTTAGATTTTTCTGCTATATCGTTTGTGTTTTAGACTATCTGTAACAAATCTCTTTCCTTATTTTACAGTTCTTTCGATAAGATATTATATTCCTGTTGGTTGTCCATCACAGACCCGCCAAAATTCAAGCGTTTTACCAGTGTGGTGTACCAAAAGCCTCCAAAATTTCGTTCGCCAGCTTCAAACAATCTTTCTCTACCAATGTTACCTTCCTGAAACGAAGGTGAGTTTTGCTTGTTTAGATGATTATAATGATTATGACTTTTTCAATAAGAATAGGTGAACAGAGGCTTGCTAGCTTATACGATTCTTCGCTAAGGAGGGGTTTCATCCTCACTGTGCAAGGGTATGTCCATAGCCTACGCATTATAAATTTTGCCCGGTTTTATAAGTTAAGTCAAACAATAAAAACATAATTTTGCCTCTGGTTTGTAAAGGGTTGGACAGACTAATATTTGAGATTGAGCAAATATCACCTATTTGCCTTAAAAATTGGGATTTGCCACGAAAGCCTTAAATGCAAAAAAATTCATAAGCTAGGGTGCTCCTTAAGCCAGTTTTTGGCTTTAGGGTTGGTACTTTCAAATTTAATAGGCTTATAACTGTTATTTTACCAAATTGTCTTTTACATTAAAATATATAAGGTTCTTTTCTCTTTCAAAATGTACTCATACCAAGAGGTCTAAATGTAGTGATTTATGTGCTATTAGGTTGATATTAAATTTTTATTTTCATGACGGACAGTGGTACACGACTTAAGAGTTCTGGATTAAATTTGGAAAATTAATATAGGGCATTTTTGCCTTGAATTGATTGCATAGTAAGAAAAAGAAACAAAGAAAAAAATGGATTAATCCTTGACTATCCTTTTAAATATAAAATTATTGACAGTAGTTTATTAGACTATTGTGCGGGGAAATTCTGTTTCAAAAGAACTTAGACGAGGCAACACAACCAAAATCTATGCTCTTGGATTTTGCCGGTCAAAGTAGAAAAAAGCGAACATAATGAAAGGAATTGTGATCTTTGAGCTGAACTTCACCATCGACGTTGTTTTTCTTGAAGAATCGAAACAGCGACTGCAGCTCTGCTACTCGAAACCATAGATGAAAAAGATGAAAAACTAGGGCGTATAGTGAATGTCAGTAAGAAAAAGAGCGAGGCTACATCTGACTCTCTTTCTAATAATGAATTGCGAAGATAAAGCATTTGAACAGGTCAAAGAATTTAAGTACCTCAGGACTTGGATTGATTATACTACTACTACTACTACTAATATCTCACCGCAGCACCAAGCCTTTTGAGGTCAACACAGCTACGCACACTCCTTCCCCATCCCAATCTATTCAAAGCGTCTCTTTTTACACCCTCCCAAGAAGTTCCCATTTCCTTTAAATCTTTCTTTATGACGTCCTCCTACCCCAAACAAGGAGGACCTGCTTTCTGTTTAGCCCTAGACGGTTGGCCAAAAAGAATAATCTTCGGCAATCTGTCATTCTTCATCCTCACAATGTGCCCTAGCCACCTCAACCTTTCTTTCATTATAGCCCTAGAAAGCGGTATTGAACCACATTTTTCGTACAGCCTACTGTTTCAAATACGGTCAGTCAGCCGGGTACCCTGAACAATCCGTAAGCAATTCTTCTGGAAAACATCTAGCTAATATTCACCCGCTATTCCGGAGCGCCTATCCTTCAGAGCCATATTTTACCACTGTCATCACTCTAGCTTCTAATATTCTAATCTTGGTTTCCAGACGTATCTTCCTATCCTTTCAAACTTTTTTAACTGTGGAAAAACACCCTGAGCTTTGGCTGTTCTACTTTTAATATCTTCACTGCTTCCACCGTCTTTACTAATAATACTACCAAGGCAAGTGAAGCTGCTCACCTGACCAATCTTTTCATTACCCATCGTCAACTTCTCATCTTCACTTATTCCTATCCTTAGTGACTTTGTCTTCTTAAGATTAATTTTCGAACCTATTCTAGCACCTTTAACTCGCAAAACCTCTAAAAGTTCATTCATTTTGCTCGCACTTTCATCGGGGATGCTTAAATCATCAGCATAATCTAAGTCCAGGAGACTTTTTTCCTCCCAATTTGTTTCCGGGATCTCCCATTGCCATTCCTCTGCTCCTTAAGACAAAGTCCATCAAAATAATCCATATAAAGGAGGATAGAATACAACCCTTCTTAACTCCTGATTTAATACAAAACCAGCTGCTAACCTCATTTCCTACCTTAACCGCAGCAGTGTTATTCTCGTACATAGCACTAATCACTTTAATGTATTTGTCTGGTTACCATACAAGGATACAACCTTTGCTAAAGCTCTTCTATCAACAGAATCGAACGCTTGCTCATAATCTATTAAACTGACGATTGATTGTGGATTGATTATAATGATGAAATAAGCAACGAAATCAAGAGGAGGATTGGTCAAGCTACATCGGCCTTTAATAAGTTGAAACCAATATGGTACAGTAGGAAATACTCTATGCACTTGAAGCTCCACCTCACGAAAAGCAAAGTGATGTACATTCTCCTCTATGCAAGTCAATTCTGAAATCTAAATTTCCAACTGGAGAAACGCGCTCTAGCCTTTGAAAACTCTTGCCTTAGAAGAATACTGAACATATCGTGGCAGGAAAAAGAGTTAGTCAGAAAACCGGTCAAGCACTAATGCATTAACCGGTTAAACGTAGGAAATGGACATACCTTGACCACGTCCTTCGTATGCCAGAGGATCGATTCCCATGTTCATTTTACGAGTGGTGCCCTGAAGGGAGGCGTAAAAGAGGTCGTCCAAGTCACACCTTGCGACGGCAATATGAACAGGATCTGAGTAGAGAGGAAATGTTTCTTCAACCACGGTGGGAGACGTCACGGTGCAGCTCAACTCCATGATGCCTGGCTATATTTCGTAGATGCCTTTTGCACCATTCCTGAATTATGAGGGTCTGAGGTAAAACATCTCTCATTACCGGTCACTGACACTGCAATCGCCAATAAAATTTGGTAGGCAACTCTTCCGTTTGCGAAGATCCACATCTATAGGTTTCTTTAAGGAAATGTGTCCGTGTTGAATTATTTTCTTCAAATCATCACAATATTTTACTTTTAGTGCTACTTACTTCTATTTTCAAGGACTGGCGATGAAAATATAGGAAAAATGAAAATGATAGATTCATTTGCTTATACTCACTGTCAACTTTGCCCTCTACTTTATTTTAATAAAAATAAAACTTCAAAAATTACAAAATGATTATAGCCGTTAGATTATTCATTTGAAATTTTGCAACCATAAAATTTCTACACCCGGTGCAAGTGCCCCCTCTTATCCCACTCCTAAAACCGCCACTGAAGGGTCCCCAACGCGCCAAAAAACAAAAACAAAAAAAAAACATTGGAGTTGGTTTCACCCAGGAATTCATGAGCCAAGGGGATCCTAATGTACAATCGAATTTCTGCTTTTTGGCATGAGGTCCTAAAATGGAACACGAAATAGGGCCAAAACCTTTTTCCGGACGGCTTGAAATTCCCAGGGCCAAGCACAACTCAATTTCCAAGTACGGAACTTTGTTTTTGCCCATCGGCTTGAAGCTTGTATCCGTAAGTCCCTGGGTCAATGAAGTCCCATACACAAGAAAAAGTGAAATAAACATTGGTTTACCAATAAGTAGGGCCCTAAAAAGGCCCCTGAAATTTTTTTTCTGAATAGTTTGGAATCTATATCCTTCTGTCCAAGGGATAAGAAAACACTAGCCTACACGCAAAACTTCAGGCCTGGGGCATAAGCCCCCCCCCCTGAAATTAGGATCCAGAATAGACCAAAAAGTGTTATCTTCCAGTAAGATCAAAACTTATATCTGCAAGTCCGTTGATTAAGTGAATCCCAATACCAAAAGAAAAAAAGAATGATTTGCCCAAAACAGGATCCAAAAAGGGCGAACAGATCTTTTTCTGAACAGCTTGTAACTTAAATCCTTAAGTACTTTGGTCAAAGGGACCTCAATGCATAGAAGAAAAACTGAAAAGCAAATTTGGTACACTCAACAACGGGCAATCAAATTTTTTTTCCAGTCGGCCAGGAATATTTTGATTAACCTTGACGCAAAGGAATTGCTGGACTTGAAAAGTTTTTGATC
>JAQQPU010018578.1:0-10796 GCA_029168905.1 Artemia sp. Kazakhstan ARC1039
ATGTTAAAGAAGAATCAAGTGACCAAACTAGAGTAGTAGAAGATTTACAGAGGACTGAGACTAGGTTGAAACAAGCATCAGAAGAATTAGCACTAAGTAAATCTCAACTTACTGAGCTACAGGCGGAGTTGGCCAGCGAACGATCATTAACCGAACGAATCAGCAGTGACCTAAAATCGAAAGAGGAGGTTATATCTAAGCTTTACTCAGATGCAAACCAATATACAAATTTCTATAACTCAGTTCTAAAATTGTACAATGATTATGCCTCAATAGACCCTGAAGTCGATCACTCAAGTGTTGATCTTGACTTCCTTATTGAGGAGCTCCAAACTGCTTTTGAAGATACTGGCCGTACAAGGAGCTTAGAGAAGGAGAAGAACCGATTTAGGGTGGATGTAGAAAGGCTGAAAGAGAGCCTAAAAACTGCTGAGAATGATCGGGCTCTTTTGGAAGAAGAACTGTCAAAGGTTACAGAGGAATATAAGAACCTTGAACAAATTTCATCTCAGTATTTGGAATTACTGCAGCAAGTCACTGCGACTGGGACCGTCCCGTCTAATTTGATAGAAAGCGTTGAAAATTCTGAGACAATACCTACTTCTAAGAATATATTACCTACAACTGAAGAAGTCGATTATCTGCGACAAAATAATCAACTTCTATCTGAAAGGGTTCAAGAGCTGACACATCTTCTCGAAAGTTCAGAGCCTCAACTTCAATATGCCGTAGGTTCAGGCGCATCTGAAGACAACATGAGACATGAACTAGATGAATCTATGAGAAGTCTTCATGAAAAAGATATAAGGCTGGAAGAATTCACTTGGGAGGTAACGAAGCTTTTAGAAGAAAGAGATACTTTACAAATGAAGCTATCTACTGCTTTAAGACAAAATATGGACTTGCAAAAAACTGTTTCTAGTCTGGGAGCAAAGTCAGATACTGGAGATGAGATGAAGACTCTTGGAAATAAACTGGAAGAATTACGAAAATTAAATTACAATTTAGACATTCAACTACGCCGAGAAAGGGAAGACAGACGACGAATTGAACAGCAGATGATGGGGACGTCCACGTCAAACAGAATGCAGAGTGGCCAGCGTCGGTCTTTGCCTCAGCGTCGGCTCTATAGTGTCACTTCTCCGGTATCTACGGATTTAAGTCGGGGTGCAGCTCCTGCCCCAAGTGAAGCTAGTGGCTTCAATTTGGAATTGACTTTTGACAAAAGTCAACAATTTGGTGAATTAAATGATTCTTCGAGATCGTCATCAAGAATTCAACACATATAGTCCCGCCATATTGTTCGTGTGGTTTTTTTAGGTAGAAACTCGCAGTTGTACTTATCTACAAATTTGTAATCCCTGGTTGGGTTATCCCTGGCTTATTTACACTTTCAATGATTTTTTTTTTTTTTTTTTTTTTTTTTTTTTTTTAGAACATCGTTTTGCCAAAAAGTAAAAACATATTTCAAGTAGCATTTTCTGAACCATTTTTGAAGTTAAGTAACGATAAATATGAGCTTAAAGAAATCAGAATAAGGCATTTGAACTTACTTTTTTAGTGAGAGCAATTATGACAATTTACGAAATTATAAGATAATTGATGATAATGAAACTAAAAACAGTGAGAAAAAAAAGTAAGATTAGTAATGTAACGTCATATGCTTATAAAAAAGAAACATAATTAACCATCTAATTATTTTAAGGGAGTTCTGTGGAAGAGTAACTAGCTGCGAGCTATATTACGTCACTGTGTAACATAGTCATTAAAGCCACTGGTTTATGGGACGATTTGCGAATATTAGCCTGATTTTTATTACTTTTGTTTTTAGTTTTGTTTTTTGGGTAAACAAATTTATTTATCTGTTAAAAAAAATATGTGAAAATTTAAAAACCAAAAATGTTATGTGTTTATCCAAGGCATTTCTAAAATGAAAAATAAACGGTATATCAACCACATCATACAGATAAATTAAATTATTAATGGGAATTAAATTTAAACTCAAATAAATCATAAATTTTTCTAAAATAACTTGAAATCTAATTTAAGCAGAACCACTAATATAATGCTTAAGCCGCTTGGGGTCAAGTTAAAACAGAAGTTGCATTTGAAGAAGGGTAAAAAGAGTATTTTTCAGTCTTAGAGACAGAAAAAAAAGAGAAACAAGGATGAATTTCAAATTGAAATCCTTCGACAAATAAGAAAATGGCCTATATTGGACCAGAAACATGACCCTAAGAAAACCCATTGAGGGTGTATTCACATAATGACCCAAAGATGGCAGCATAATAGCTGTAAACAAAATTAAGTTGTCTTAAAAGTAAAATATTGAGAATTGGGATAATTCTTCTTTAAATGGGGAGTATTGTGGTAGAGCTTTCTAATTTAATTAATAATGAATTTAGTAAAAATATATTAAGACGCAAACACAAAGTTTAGAAACACCACTTTTTATTAAGATAAGGAATATATCCTGCCAAGTTTCTGCTTAACGGGAAATTGAGAAATCATCACTTTCTAGCTATTGCGTCGGTTGGGTAAAGGAGTGGTTGGTAAAAATATATAAAAGATACATTTTATGGGAAGGGGAAGACTGATACTAACTTAATGCCGGACTGACCTCTGGTCCGTTGTTTTTAGAAATACCTTGGAATCTTGTCGGATCATTGTAAGTGTCTAAGTGTCCTATTATATGTTAATTGAATAAAAGTATTGTATTATAGCCAACCTCTCTACAATCTACCTTTAGTCCCTCGAACATACCCAGTTGGTACGCCTCATTAGTCCGGTCATAGCCTAAGGCACGCTACCAAAGTTTAATTACCTTAGGGCCGTAGTTTATCTCCCCTATAAAGGGAGAATAAAGGCAACTACGACTACATCACTTAAATATCATAAGAACCACGTTACCACAATAAAAACTACCTGAACGTTTTAAAAAAATTAATAATTACATAAAAGCTCAATTTAGTTCATTAAAACTGGGGATTATATAAGTTTCATTGGTATTATTGTTGTAGAGATATTTTTCAAATACAATCAATATTTTTACAAAGAACTTTTACCATTATAAGAAGCTTACAGACATAGTTATGTAAAACTAGAATAGTTCCTGAAAATTTCAAATAAAATAATCAGTTACTAACAGTTCGTTCCTTAACTCTTACTATTATGGCCAATCTTGATTAATGACGTTATAATTATAGGTAGTATCCATATATGAAGTAATAAGTGAATGCAGTATTTATACGCGCAATTCCTGTAGCAAGCAATTTTAACACATTTGTCAATTTAAAGTCTAAGCAAATCTACTATTAATTTGATTTTTTATGCATTATGTATTATAATGCTTCAGTTACTATGGGTTATATTTCGTTCCTTAATGTAACTAATATTAACCCGGATTATAAACAGGAAAAGGCCTATGGCTTTTTCATAGTTGGAAAAGCAAGAGACGATTCTTGTGCTATATTAACTTTTAGTTAGTATGTGTCGTGGCTTTATCTTTACTAGGTTTCAGCTATATCCGATGAAACTTACATAGTCCCTATTTATAATGATCTATATCGATCCTTTATGTATTTGATCTGACTCTTTTTTAGGATTAGGGGTTTTTATATTTCTTAACATTGGACGTGATCGTCTCTTACTAGTTTGCTAGCTACCGCTGCAACCCAGATATATATTTAAAATCAGCGTAAAATCCGATTCTTTTGATGTATCTATTGGTGTCAAAATTCCGTTTTTTAAAGTTTCAGTTAGTATTGAGACGAGTCGCTCTTACTATACAGTTCCTTACCATGAACTGTTTGATCATATTGTTAATTGTATCACTATAATTAATGACGTTATAGTGCAAGTGGCTAGGAGAATCGGCCGTTAACCTAAAGGTTGATGGTTCAAGGCCACCTGGAGGTATTTTTCTAGTTTGAATTAAAATATTAAAATTATGGCTAAGGCACCGTAAAATTTTTTGCAGATTACATAATAACATTAGCGATTCTGAATTGAACATAGAATTTCTTTTAACTTTTCTTTCGTGTCTTAAAAAGACATGGCTTATACTTAAATACATCATAAACCATTTTGATAACACCTACTTACGGGAGCAGCTTGGCGCAGCGGAAGTACGCTTGGTATTTTACCCAGAGGTGGATGGATCAAAATCTCATGGAACCTTGCTGGGTCAAAAACCAACCGCTCTTTCTTTGGTTTCGATTCACCGACCTCTGAAGCTGCTCTTTATAATGACAAAAAATAAAACTAAGTTTTAAATATTCAGGTATTTTTCTAGTTTAAATTAAAAGATTAAAATTATTGCTCGGATACGATATATATATTTGCAGTTTATAACTTTAGCGATTCTGAACTGAAAACTAAAACAAAATAATTTTTTTCATTTATTAGGTCACGTCACTCATTGCGTCATATATGGCTATTAGTACACAATTGGTGTTAGATATTATCACTTATTAAGTCATATATGGTTATTAGTAGATGAAAACACATCAAAAATGCAGTTTTTTTTTGTATAAAGTAATTCAATTTTTAATTTTTTTTTGTCTTTTAATTAAAAAAGGCACTAAAACTTTTACTTTCCGTTTGAATGAGCCCTTTTGCGAACTTGTCGGACCAAGGGTTCGATACGATCACCCCTGGGGAAAAAAACAAACAAATAAACACGCATCCGTCATCTTTCTTCTGGCAAAAAATATACCAATTCCACATTTTTGCAGATAGGAGCTTGAAACCTCTACAGTAAGATTCACTGATACGCTTAATCTAATGGTATGATTTTCATTGAGATTCTATGACTTTTAGGGGGTGTTTTTCCCTTTTTTTGAAAATCAGCCAAATCTCTCAGTCTCGTAACTTTCGATGGGTAGCATTAAACTTGATGAAACTTATATATTTAGCATTAGATCAAAATGGAGTAGATCTGCCTTAACGCTGAACATTTAGTCCAAAATTTGCAAGTTTTATTAATCCATTAAATAGCATTATATAATCCATTTAATAACTTCATTTGGAATAAAATTAACTTTAGAGTCCTGAGGTTTTGCATTTTATAAATTACCTAAGAACACTTGAGTTTCTTACGCATTAAGTTACAGCTGAGCAGTATATCGTGAGCACACAGAATAGTGTAAAAGATCAGAGACCAAAATTCTGAACAGAAGATTTGTACCTTATTTTACATCACTATCATCATTTAAGCTTACCGTAAAAGAACAATGCAGGGCTATCACGCAGTCACTAAACTTTTTCATGAAAGTGCGAATCATAAGGTTTGTCCCACTCACACGAAGAATTCACCTTTTTGACTTTACAGCATTTTTCATAGAAAGTAACTGAAGTAGTCAGACATGGAGCTGAGAAAACCATCTTTTTAAGCTTTTTTTCTTTTAATAATAAATGAAAATACTTTTTGTTTCTTTAACCAAGCAAAATATTTAAACAAGTATACACTATTATATTTGTAGACACTAATTTGTATGTTGTTTATTTGGCATTTTCCATGTCTTCTGCTATTGGTTGAACTTTGCAGACTTTCTTGAAAAAGTTAAATAAAGTTCAACTTTGTTCCGACAGCAATAAAGTCAACAAAGTTATTTGAGAAAAACGGTTTATTAACCTTATGGACAGATTTATTAACTTTATTGATGCCGTGGGAGCCCCGCATAAGGCGAGCGCAATAGCGGTTAACCGTATTTCAGAAACCTCCCTAAGAACTAGAGTTACTTACTTGTGACTGGAAATATCATAATGGTTCCTCAAAAATTAAAAATAATAAATGAAAAATAAGTAAGCGACAAGAAAATTATATCAAGCAATTATCTCCACGTCAAAATCATAAATGAAACGTAGTTTCGATTAATGTTTTGTTTATTCGACAATTTTATTATTCATAAAGAAAAATAAACACGCTAAGACTTGCACACCAGTAAGAATGGCTCCTCTGAAGTAGTATTAGACTTTAAGACTTTCGGCTGTTTTTGCTTGAATTTCAGATTGAGTAGTCTCTAGACCCCAACAAAGCAAAAGGGAAGAGTCAGAAGCCTTCGGATCAGTATTATGAAATGGGGAAACCAACATCTCCAGCACCATTCTTTAGGTTCAATATGTATACATAGTATTCTTTAGTTGACACATTTTGGGGATGCTGATGTTCTGCCAGATCGATCATGGGTTGGCGTCTCCAGTCTGCATCAGTCTTTGCTTGCTCCCGTCCGTGCATGCTAGATTTGTCAAGATTGGTTGATAGAGCTCTCAAGCCGTTGTCTGGCCGACTTAAGCACCAACACTATGCCAAATTCAAAACTAGCATCTCTAATGTTGAATCAAGCTTATTTGGGCGATTACTTCAGTATAAAAATATTGAGCAGCTTTATAAACTAAACCCAGTTCTGTTGGCTTGACTAATGGATCAAGCACGACCAGTCATGCTATCACATGCTTCCATTCCCAGGTAGCCTTGTCCAAATGGCAAATATTTTACATTCCCTTTTTCATCGATTCTCAATATGTTTGAAACGGTCCTTACAAAGGACAAGTTGATAAAGTTACTAGCAAAGGTTTAGGCTAGTTACTGTGCTTTTTGCCTTATCCGATGAAACAAGCCATCCTCGGGCTGGAACAAACAGTTAAAGTTGTTGGACAGGCCGAGTACATAAGACATAAAATAAAGCTGTGCTTTCATCAGGGGGCTCTGAAGCCTTTCTAAGATCTTTTATGATTTTGAGTTTTATCTTCAAAATCACATTCGTGAAATACAGCTCTGGACAAGTCAGTCTGGACTTGTCCCATTTAAAGATAGTGTTGGGGCCACGATTAGTGATAAGGAACCTGATAAAGAGAGATGGACAGAACATTTTGAGAATCTGTAAATCCACAATAAAGTTGAAGGAAGTGATTTAGAAAAAAAAAATCTTTTTTTGCTATTTGGAAGCGAAGTAACATCTATTTTGGAGAGGAGTTAGACAGCACTAAAAGGATTAAAAAATCGTAAGGCTTAGATGCTGATAGTATGGTAAACGACCTTTTGAAATTTGGTGGTTGCGAAATTAAGTGTGAATTAGTGAAGATTATAAAATGATTTTTAGAAAAGGGGAAGTGCCTAGTGGTTTTAGGAAAACTTTAATTAAACCCCTTTATAAGAAAGGGGTAATGTGGTTAATTACATTAGCTTGGTTTCTACAGCAAATTACTTTGCATGATGATGCTTATTAGACTAAGATATGTCACAGGTAAAGTTTTAAGAGAAGAACAGTATGGTACGAGAGGGGGAGAGTCTGTGTTTACCGTATTTTCACACTTAGATTAACAATTGAGAAGAGTTTGAGACATTAGAGCCCTTTATTACTCGGTTTCATTGATTATAAACAGGCAATCCATTTACTCAATTTAAGAGCTTTAGTGAAGATTCCATCCTCGTGTGGTGTAACTGATAAATACATTGAGGGGATTAGTGCTAAGTACGAGAAAGAATTTACTACAATTAAGGTAGGAAGTTAGGTTAGTAGCTGTTTTGGTGTTGAATCAGAAGTTAAGCAGGGTTGTGTCCTAAATATATTTATGTGGATTGTTTCGGTGGACTTTGTCCTTTGGAATAGGACAAAGGCTATGGGTGAGCATGGAATCAAATAGATCGGTAAAACTTTCCTAGGCTTATATTATGTAAATGATTTGACAGTCCTAGATAAAATGGTTAGCAACATGAATGAGTTTTTAAAAGATTTTAAAGTTCAGGGTGCAAGAATAGATTTGAAAATCAATGTTTATAGGACTACGGTACTTAGACTTCGAATAAATGTAGCTAAAGACGTGACGTTGGGTAAAGAGAAGCTTGATCAAATACAAAGCTTCACTTACTTCGATAGCATTATTAGCAAAGACAGTGAAGATTTAAGAAGTAGAATAGCCATGACTCAAGATGTTCTTTCACAGATAAAAAAAGCTTAAAAGAGTGTGAAGACAAGTCTGCAAACCAAGATTAGAATACTGAAATCTACGAGGTGATGGTTCTAAAATGTGGGCGCTTCGAAAAGCAGAGCAAGATTTGTTAAACGTTTTCCATAAGAATTGTCTTAGAAGAGTTTTAAGCACCTTTTTACTGACCGTATGCTAAACAAGCTGTACGAAAATGTGGCTATCCCACTCTCCATGGCTATAATGAAATAAAGGTTGCAATGGCTAGGACCCGTTTTACGGATGACAGTGCCAAAGATTTTTCTATTTGGTCATTAATCTGGGGTCAAACAAAAAAAAAAAAACAGGTCGCCACTAAATGGGGTGCGAAGATGATATAAAAAAGCATTTAAAGGAAAATAGAACTTCATGTGAGTGTAGCGCTGAAATGATCGGGGATTAGATGTCACTTAGATCGAGTCAGATGAATATTGTCCTTCAGATTGATCCAGCAGCATGTTTACCATCCTTCACTCCTTGACCGATGGGACCCTAATGAACAAGAAACAATATTAATATGTCCCCTCCCAAAGCCAAACAATTTTTTTTTGTCCTAAACGTTTTGAAACTTAGACCCACGAGTTCTTCAACTTCGGGAATTTAATTTACAAAAACAATCTGAGTTTGAGGGCACGTGCCCCTAAGAATAGAAAAAAAAACTTATTTCCTGATCAGCTGTAAGCTTTCAGGATCAATTCCTTGACCAAAAGAACCTGATTTTTTGGGGTAGGGGTTACGTAAAAAAAGCGAGCCTACCCTAAAATTTTAGATCGTACCTTACCCGGTTTTGTAAATCCAAATTTTCCTACAAAGTTGATTTCATCCGGCACACAGGATAAATCTCAAATATATACTGAGATAATTTCAGAATTCGGACTAAAGATAATTGGAACTTTTCGGCAATTTAACATGAGAAAATGGGGATTAAAAAGTAATTACTTACAGTGTAGCGCCTGGCAACATCATTGAAAAAGTAGAAAATGTTGTGTATTCACTGTGAATAATATTCAATACAACAGGATTAAATCTCAAATTCCTAGGTAAGCGATAATTAAGGGGCGAAAGCAGTCCAAGTCGCTTGGCTATCTCTTCAACGTTAAAGAAATTTTGCTTGTTTAAAGAAACAGATATATCAGAGAACTTAAATTGTAGTTCACCTGATTTGGGGGACTAATGGCTATCATCTGGTCAGGTTCACTTTTTTTTTCTTATGCTCCCTCTATTTTTAAATGCATTTTGTACAAAAACTCTTTTGGCTTTGTTCAAGAAAACGATATTAACAACTTTAATAAAATTCATACTAGCTTGTAAATATTTTTAACCCAAACTATTTGTTCAGACAGTTTATGTTGATTTTACTCAATTAAAGGCTTTTTTATCCTTTGTTTTTTTTCGCTGCAATCGATTTGGAGTTACGGAACCCTCAAGTTGAACAGGGGTTGTTTAATTTTTGGGTCAGTGTTTCAAGATCAGGCGCCGTGTCCTGTGCATGATACCACTAAACTTGGATAAACATGCCGTATCCGCTGTATACCGTTGTTCAAATTATTATAAAGAACGAATATAAAGTTATTATAAAAGACTATTCGATATATCAAACAGTTCGTGGTAACAAACTGTATGGTAAGAGCGACTCGTCTCAATATTAACCAAAACTATAAAAACAGAATTTTAATAGCAATAGATACATCCAAAATATTGGATTTTTATGCTGATTTTAAATATATATGTTTCATCAAGTTTACTCACTTCGATCAAAAGTTAGGAGCCTGAGAAAATTTGCCTTATTATCAAAAAAGGGAGAACCGACCCGTAAAAGTCATAGAATTTTAATGAAAATCAGGCCATCAGCTTCAGCGTATCAGAGAACCTTATTGTAGAGGTTTCAAGCTGCAAAATGTATAATTTAGTATTTTTTGCCAGAAGAAAGATCACGGATGCGTGTTTATTTGTTTGCCTTTTTTAACGGGGTGATCGTGTTGACCCAGAGGTCCTAGAATCTTGGAAGATGTCTTATTTGAATAGACATTAAAAGTTGTAGTGCCTTTTTTAATCAAAAACAAAAAATTAAAATAGAATCACTTTAAAAAAAACTGCATTTTTGAAGTCTTTTCACACTGCAGTCTTTTCAAAGATATTTGTTTTTTTTTTTATTTCATAAGAAATCATGCCAAAGTTTGATCAATGATTCCATTGAGCCGTAGGTTGTAGCCAGGTCGTCTCTTATTATTCCAATTAAGAAAAAGCTAAAGGATTTTTCCTGTTTGTAAGTATCCAACATTTTATGGTAACGAACTTTATAGTAAGAGCGACTCGTCTCAATAGTAACTAAAACAATAAAAAACGGAGTTTTAATATCAATAGATACATCAAAAGAATTCGATTTTTATTTCTATCTGCAAAATTGTGGAATTTTGTATTTTTTCTCCTATCGGCAAGAAAAGAATCATGCAAAAGAAAGATCACGGATGCGTGTTTATTTTTCCGGGTTGCAGCGGTAGCTAGCCACCTAGTAAGAGACGATCACGTCCAATGTTAAGAAAGATAAAAACCCATAACTCCTAAAAAAAGATTCAGATCAAAACAAGAAGCAAACTATTAGAACCGCCTTGTCCAAAACTTCTATATAGCAAACTTACCGTCCTTGGCTTGAATAACAAAGAAAATATATTTGCTTGAAAATCAAGAAAAGTGACTTTAACCACGTTATTCTCCACAAACGGCATCTTTTTTTTCTTTCTTCTTTTCCACAGATAGCTTGGCAATGGAACATCGTAGAAAGTTGTTCAATGCCTCATTTTAAAGGAAATTAATTGGGTTAAAAACCT
>JAQQPU010018579.1:0-14380 GCA_029168905.1 Artemia sp. Kazakhstan ARC1039
TGAACCTAACTTGAATTGTTTGTGAAACTTTTTTGTTTGTGAAACTTGTTGATCCTGTTTTTTTCTCTTCGCGAAACTTGTACTTTGATTTTTCACCTCGTGAAATTAATTTAGTTAAAGGAATTTGTTGCGTGTTGATTGTTTTTTTTAGTTCGGGGAACTTGGTGCATGCTGTTTTTTATTTGTGAAACTTGTTGCATGTTGATTTTTTCTCTTAGAGAAACAAGTACATTGAGTTTTTTTCTCCTCCTAAAACTAATTTTGTCCATGGAACATACTGGATGCATATTTTTCTGATTCGGGAACTTGTTGCGTGCTGATTTTTTTTGTTCGTGAAACTTGTTGCATGTTGCTTTTTTCTCTTCGCGAAACTTGTACACTGATTTTTCTCCTTATGAAACTGATTGTTGTTCATTGAACTTGTTGCATGATGGTTTTTTGTTCATGAAATTTGATGCCTATAGATTTTTCTCTTCGTGAAACTTGCAAATTGATTTTTTTGTCTTGAAGCCAATTTTGTTCAGGAAAATTGACCGTGCTGCTTTATGTTTGTGGAGCTTGTCGAGTGCTGATTTTTCTTCGTGAAACTTGATGTATGCTGATTTTGGAACTTGTTGCATGCTGATTTATGTTCGTGGAATTTGTTGAGTGATGATTTTTTTTTGTTTGTGAAACTTGTTGCATCCTGTCTTTTTTCTCTTCGCAAAACTTTTACATTGATTTTTCACCTCGTGAAACTGATTTTTGTTAATGGAACTTGTTGTGTGCTGATTATTTTTTTTTATAATTCGTGGAACATGTTGCATCCTGTTTTTTATTCTTGAAACTTGGTGCATGTTGATTTTTTCTCTTTGTGGAACATGTGCATTGATTTTTTTTTCTCCTCCTAAAACTAAATTTGTCTGTGGAACATACTACATGCATATTTTTCTGATTCTTGAACTAATTGCGCTCTGATTTTTTTTTGTTCGTGAAACTTGTTGCATGTTGCTTTTTCTTCTCTTCGCGAAACTTGTACACTGATTTTTCTCTTCGTGAAACTGATTTTGTTCAAGGAACTTGTTGCGTGCTGATTGTTGTTCATGGAACTTGTTGCATAATGGTTTTTTGTTCATGAAACTTGTTGCATGTAGATTTTTTCTTCGTGAAACTTGCACATTGATTTTTTTTCCCTTGAAGCTAATTTTGTTCGAGGAACTTGCCCATGCTGATTTATGTTTGTGGAACTTGTTGAGTGCTGATTTTTCTTCGTGGAACTTTTTGCATGCTGAATTTTTCTTCGTGGAACTTGTTGCATGCTAATTTTTTTTCTTCGCGAAACTTAAACAATTATTTTCTTCCCGTTAAACTGATTTTGTTCGTGGAACATGTTGCGTGCTGATTTTTTACTCCTGAAAGTTGTTGCTTGTTTATTTTTTCTCTTCGTGAAACAAGTACATTGATTTTTTTTCTACCTAGTGTAGCTAATTTCCATGTTAAATGTTAATTTTTTTCTTCGTGAAACTTCTACCATGATTTTCCTCCTTGTGAAAGTTGGTTTTGTTCATGGAACTTGTTGCACGCAGATTTATGTTTGTGGAACTTGTTGAGTGATGATCTTTTGTTCGTGAAATGTGTTGCAGTGTGATTTTGTTTATTCTCTTCTCGAAACTTGTACATCAATTTTGCGCTTCGTGAAACTGATTTTGTTAATGGAAGTTGTTGCATGCTGATTGTTTTTTGTTTGTTTGTGGAACTTGTTGCTTGCTGTTATTTTTATTCATGAAACTTGTTGCAGGTTGATTTTTTTTTCTTCGTGAAACATGTACATTGATTTTTTTCTCCTCCTGAAACTAATTTTGTTTATGGTAGATACTGCATGCATAAATTTTTTTTCGTGGAATTTTTGTGTGCTGATCGTTTTTTTTGTTCGTGAAACTTGCTGCATGTTGATTTTTTTCTCTTCGCAAAACTCGTACACTGATTTTTCTCCTCGTGAAACTGGTTTTTTTCAAGGAACTTGTTGCGTGCTGATTGTTGTTCATATAACTTGTTGCATGATTTTTTTTTGTTTATGATTTTTTTATTTTTTTCCACTTAGTGAAACTGATTTTGTTCATATAACTTATTGCATGCATATTCTATGCTCGTGTTTCATGTTACATGTTGATTTTTCTCTTCGTGAGATATCCACAATGATTTTTCTCATTGAGAAAACTTGTTTTGTTCATGGAAATTGTTGCGTGCTTATTTATGTTCGTGGAACTTGTTGAAGGATGATTATTTTTCGTTTGTGAAACTTGTTGCAGCCTGTTTTTTTTCTCTTCGAGAAACTTGTACATTGATTTTTTTTAACTCGTGAAACTGTGCTTGTTAATGGAACTTGTTGTGTGCTGATTTTTTTTTAGTTCGTGGAACTTGTTGCATGCTGTTTTTTATTCGTAAAGCTTGATGCATGTTGATTTTTTCTCTTCGTGAAACATGTACATTGATTTTTTTCTCCTAAAACTAATTTTGTCCATGGAACATACTGCCTGCATGTTTTTCTGATTATGGAACTTGTTGCTTGATGATTTTTTTTGTTCGTGAAACTTGTTGCATGTTGCTTTTTTTCTCTTCGCGAAATTTGTACACTAATGTTTCTCCTCGTGAAACTGATTTTGTTCAAGGAACTTGTTGCATGATGGTTTTTTGTTCATAAAACTTGTTGCATGTTGATTTTTCTCTTCGTGAAACTTGCACATTGATTTGTTTTCTTCTTCTCTTGAAGCCAATTTTGTTCATGGAACTTGACTATGCTGATTTATGCCTGTGGAACTTGTTGAGTGCGGATTTTTCTTCGTGAAACTTGTTTCATGCTGATTTTTTTTCTCTTTGCGAAACTTAAACAATGATTTTCTCCCCATTAAACTGATTTTGTTCGTGGAACTTGTTGCGTGCTGATTTTTTTATTCCTGAAACTTGTTGCATGTTTATTTTTTCTCTTCGTTAAACAAGTGCATTGATTTTTTTCTACCCAGTGAAACTGATTTTGTTCATGGAACTGATTAGATGCATATTTCTTTGTTCTTGATCCATGCTACATGTTGATTTTTCTCATCGTGAAACTTCCATAATAACTTTCCTCAATGAGAAAACTGGTTTTGTTCATGGAAGTTGGAGCACGCTTTTTTCTGTTCTTGGAACTTGTTGAGGGATGATCTTTTGTTCGGGAAACGTGTTGCAGTGTGATTTTGTTTATTCTCTTCTTGAAACTTGTACATTGATTTTTCTCTTCGTGAAACTGATTTCATTAATGGAAGCTGCTGCTTGCGTATTGTTTTTGGTTCGTGGAAATTGTTGCTTGCTGTTTTTTTATTCGTGAAACTTGTTGCAGGTTGATTTTTTCTCTTCGTGAAACATGTAAATTAATTTTTGTTCTCCTCCTGAAACCAATTTTGTTCATGGAACATATGCATGCATATTTTTTAATCGTGGATTTTTTTGTGTGCTGACTGTTTTTTTTTGTTCGTGAAACTTGTTGCATGTTGATTTTTTTTCTCTTTGCGAAACTCGTACATTGAATTTTCTCCTCGTGAAACTAATTTTGTTCAAGGAACTTATCGCGTGCTGATTTTTTTTCGTTCGTGAAACTTGTTGCATGTTGCTTTTTTTTGTCTTCGCGAAATTTGTACACTGATTTTTCTCCTCGCGAAACTGATTCTGTTCAAGAAACTTGTTGCATGATGGTTTTCTGTTCGTGAAACTTGTTGCATGTTGATTTTTCTCTTCGTGGAACTTGCTCATTGATTTTTTTTCTTCTTCTCTTGATGCCAATTTTGTTCATGGAACTTGACCGTTCTGATTTATGCCTGTGGAACTTGTTGAGTGCTGATTTTTCTTCGTGAAACTTTTTTCATGCTGATTTTTTCTCTTCACGAAACTTTAACAATGGTTTTTCTCCCAGTTAAACTGATTTTGTTCGTAGAACTGGTTGCGTGCTGATTTTGTATTCCTGAAACTTGTTGCATGTTTATTTTCTCTTCGTGAAACAAGTACATTGATTTTTTTTTCTACCTAGTGAAACTAATTTTGTTCATGGAACTTATTTCATGCATATTTCATTGTTCGTGATCCATGTTAAATGTTGATTTTTCTGTTCATGAAACTTCTACAATGATTTTTTGCTTGCTGTTTTTTTTATTCGTGAAACTTGTTGCAGGTTGATTTTTTCTCTTCGTGAAACATGTACATTGATTTTTTTACTCCTCCTGAAACCAATTTTGTTCATGGAACATACTGCATGCATATTTTTTAATCGTGGATTTTTTTGTGTGCTGACTGTTTTTTTTTGTTCGTGAAACTTGTTGCATGTTGAATTTTTTTTCTCTTGCTGAAACTCGTACACTGATTTTTTTCCTCGTGAAACTGAATTTGTTCAAGGAACTTATAGCGTGCCGATTTTTTTTCGTTCGTAAAACTTGTTGCATGTTGCTTTTTTTCTCTTCACAAAATTTGTACACTGATTTTTCTCCTTGTGAAACTGATTTTGTTCAAGGAACTTGTTGCATGATTGTTTTCTGTTCGTGAAACTTGTTGCATGTTGATTTTTCTCTTCGTGGAACTTGCTCATTGATTTTTTTCTTCTTCTCTTGAAGCCAATTTTGTTCTTGGAACTTGACCGTGCTGATTTTGCCTGTGGAACTTGTTGAGTGCTGATTTTTATTCTTGAAACTTGTTGCATGCTGATTTTTTTCTCTTCGCGAAACTTAAACAATGATTTTTCTCCCAGTTAAACTGATTTTGTTCGTGGAACTTGTTGCGTGCTGATTTTTTATTCCAGAAACTTGTTGCATGTTTATTTTTTCTCTTCGTGAAACAAGTATATTGATTTTTTTTCTACCTAGTGAAACTAATTTCGTTAATGGAACTTATTGCATGTATATTTCATTGTTCGTGATGTTAAATGTTGATTTTTCTCTTCATCAAACTTCTACAATGATTTTCCTCATTGAGAAAACTGGTTTTGTTCATGGAACTTGTTGCACGCTTATTTATGTTCATGGAACTTGTTGAGTGATGATCTTTTGTTCGTGAAGCGTGTTGCAGTGTGATTTTGTTTATTCTCTTCTCGAAACTTGTACATTGATTTTTCTATTCGTGAAACTGATTTTATTATTGAAAGTTGTTGCGTGCTGATTGTTTTTTTTTGTTCGTGGAACTCTTTGCTTGCTGTTTTTTTATTCGTGAAACTTGTTGCAGCTTGATTTTTTCTCTTCGTGAAACATGTACATTGATTTTTTGTCCTCCGGAAACTAATTTTGTTCATGGAACATACTGCATGCATATTTTTTAATCGTGGATTTTTTTGTGTTCTGACTGTTTTTTTTTGTTCGTGAAACTTGTTGCATGTTGATTTTTTTTCTCTTTACGAAACTCGTACATTGAATTTTCTCCTCGTGAAACTAATTTTGTTCAAGGGACTTTTTTCGTTCGTAAAACTTGTTGCATGTTGCTTTTTTTCTCTTCGCGAAATTTGTACACTGATTTTTCTCCTCGCGAAACTGATTCTGTTCAAGGAACTTGTTGCATGATGGTTTTCTGTTCGTGAAACTTGTTGCATGTTGATTTTTCTCTTCGTGGAACTTGCTCATTGATTTTTTTTCTTCTTCTCTTGATGCCAATTTTGTTCATGGAACTTGACCGTGCTGATTTATGCCTGTGGAACTTGCTGAGTGCTGATTTTTCTTCATGAACTTTTTGCATGCTAATTTTTTCTCTTCGCGAAACTTTAACAATGGTTTTTCTCCCAGTTAAATTGATTTTGTTCGTGGAACTTGTTGCGTGCTGATTTTTTATTCCTGAAACTTGTTTAATGTTTATTTTTTCTCTTCGTGAAACAAATACATTGATTTTTTTTCTACCTAGTGAAACTAATTTTGTTCATGGAACTTATTTCATGCATATTTCATTGTTCGTGATCCATTTTAAATGTTGATTTTTCTGTTCATGAAACTTCTACAATGATTTTTTGCTTGCTGTTTATTTATTCGTGAAACTTGTTGCAGGTCGATTTTTTCTCTTCGTGAAACATGTACATTGATTTTTATACTCCTCCTGAAACCAATTTTGTTCATGGAACATACTGCATGCATATTTTTTAATCGTGGATTTTTTTGTGTGCTGACTGTTTTTTTTTGTTCGTGAAACTTGTTGCATGTTGATTTTTTTTTCTCTTTGCGAAACTCGTACACTGATATTTCTCCTCGTGAAACTGATTTTGTTCAAGGAACTTATAGCGTGCCGATTTTTTTTTCGTTCTTAAAACTTGTTGCATGTTGCTTTTTTTCTCTTTGCGAAATTTGTACACTGATTTTTCTCCTTGTGAAACTGATTTTGTTCAAGGAACTTGTTGCATGATTGTTTTCTGTTCGTGAAACTTGTTGCATATTGAATTTTCTCTTCGTGGAACTTGCTCATTGATTTTTTTCTTCTTCTCTTGAAGCCAATTCAAGACTGTTATTGAAGACTGTTTTTTTTTGTTCGTGAAACTTTTTGCATGTTGATTTTTTTCTCTTCGCGAATCTCGTACACTGATTTTTCTCCTCGTGAAACTGATTTTGTTCAAGGAACTTTATGCTTGCTGATTTTTTTAATGGAACTTGTTGTATATTTTTTTTGGTTCGTGTAACTTGTTGCATGTTTACTTTTCTCATTGAGAAACTTGCACATTGATTTCTCTCCTCTTGAAGCTGATTTTCTTCATGGAACTTGTTGCGCGCTGATTTTTTTTGTATGTGTAACTTGTTGCATGCTGGTTTTTCTTCATGAACCTTGTTACATGTTGATTTTAATCTTTGTGAAACCTATACATTGATTTTTATCCAAATGAAACTGAATTTGTTCATGGAACATGTTGCATGTTAATTTTTTTTATTCGTGAAACTTATTGCATGTTGTTTTTTTTCTTCGTGGATTTTGTACAATGATTTGTTTATTTTTTCATCGTGAAAACAATTTGTAGATGGAACATGTTGATTGCTGATTTTTAGTCAAGTAAAAAAAAAGTTGAAAAAACTGTAAAAAAAACTGTCCAAAAAACAAAAAAATGGTCACAACAAACATTATTTTTCTATTAGTAAAAGTCACGACTAGCATTTCTATATGATTCTCATTTTGAGTTCGGAAAATATTAAATGTAATTTTTTTATGTAGTAAGTATGTTACATGTCATTCTAAGATATGTAAAAAATATTGAAAAATATATCAGGTTAAGAAAAAAAGTGGGGGGGCCTGAGGGGGGGGGGTAGGCTCAGGGGGAGGGGGTTTTAGGGGGGTCAGCATGGGGTTTGGGAAGGGGGAGGGGTTAGGGGCAGGATTTTTGGGGGGAGTTGGGGGGAGAGGGTCCTTGGGGTTGGGGTTCTAACAACACTGTTCAAATGGTAGTTGTGTATTATACCAAACACAGTTGAGAATCACCCAAATAAAAAAAAATATGTATCTCTGAATAGGAGTTAGCGTTCTCTCAGATAGTTTACCATTTTCATTTCTGTCAACGCCCATAATCACACCATAATGAAGAATCATGTTTAACATTAGATATGTGAACGACCATGACTCTATCAGAAAACATGATATTTAACACCAAAACCATGGTTTCGTGAACAGCACGAATTTACAAGGTAGGCTGATTCTGATTGTCTTCTCTCTTTAATTCATACAGTAATGTCCTATATGTCTGCTACCTTAGATTAACACAGAAAGGCAGTACTGTCTGCTTGTATGGCGGGGGACTGTCCGCTCTCTTAGATTGACCCAGTAATGCCCCACTTGGCCACTACCTTTAATTGATATAGTAATTTCCTACCTGTCTCGTTGAACATTCATAGAGGGCTTATTTGATTAAATATTGAAAGTTGTAATTCACATTTTAAGAGTCAAAAGTGATCGGAGGGCAACTAGTCCCCAAGCCTTTTTTCCCAAATGCATAAGATAAAATTTTGAGATAGCCATTTTGCTAAAAATAGTTCAAGGATCATATCTCTGGTGTCAACTCAATCCCCCTGGGTCCGGAGGCAGGTGTTTTAAGTTACGCCCTGGGGGAAAATATGGTTCTTATGGAAAAAAGGCTCGTATAAACTTCAGAGGAAGCTCATTTGATTAGAAATTGAAAGCTCTAGTTCATTTTTTAAGAGTCAAAAGAGATCGGAGGGCAACCAGCCCCCCTCTTCAACACCTTTTTCCCTCCAATTTATCCTATAAGAACATTGAGATAGCCATTTCTTAACAAATAGTTCCAAGATCATTTAACGAAAACTTCAGGGTCGACATAACCCCCCGGGCACGAGGGCAAGTGTTATAAGTTATGCTCTGGAGGAATATATGATTTTTAACTTCAGAGAGGGCTCGTTTGATTAGAATTTGAAAGTACTAGTTCAGTTTTTGAGAGTCAAAAGAGATTGGAGTGCAATTAGCTCCACCCCCACCCACTCACACTCCTTTTCCCCCAAATGCATCCGATAAAAATATTGAGATAACCTTTTTGTTAAAAATGGTTCAAAACTCAGGTGTCGACACAACACCCCAGGGCCCGCGGGTATGTGTTGTAAATTATGCTCTGGGGGCATGGTTCTTATGAAAGGGTTGCTTGTATAAATTTCAGATGCATTATGAAAGATGATTACATCTGAAATTACATTTCAGATGTAATTTCAGATAAATTTCAGATGCTTGTATAAATTGATTGGAAATTAAAATTTCGAGTTCACTTTTTAAGAGTCAAAAGAGATCCGAGGGCAACTAGCCCCCCCCCACGCCTTTTTTTAAACACATCCAATGACAGGCTTGAGATAGCCATTTTCTTAAAAATAGTTAAAAGTTAGAATAAGACAAACTCCGGTGTCGACACAATCCCGCCCCCCCCGGGGGTAGGTGTTGTTCTGTAAGTGTTGTTCTGGGGGCGTATATGGTTCTTATGAAAGGGATGCTCCTATACACTTCAGAGAGATCTCATTTGATTGGAAATTGAAAGTTTTAAACAACTTTTTAAGAGTAAAAGATATCCGAGGGCAACTATCCCCCCCGTCCACCCCCTTTTCCCCAAACCCATCTGACAAAAATTTGAGATAGGCATTTCGTTAAAAATAGTTCAAAAATCAGATAAGGAAACTCCTGAGTCGACACAACCCCCCAGGGCCTGGGGGCAGGCGTTATAAGTAATGCTTTTTGGGTATATATGGTTTTTACGGAGGGAATGCTCGTATAAACTTTGGAGAGGGCTCATTTGATTGGAAAATTAAAGTTCTTGTTCACTTTTCAAGAGTCAAATGGGTTAAGGAGGAAAACTACCCCCCCCCGTCCACGCCCTATTTTCCTCAAACCCATACGATAAGAATTTTGAGAGCCATTTTTTCTAAATTGTTCAGAGATCATTTAACGAAAACTTCGGGGTTGACAAAATCCTTCAGGGCCCGGAGTAGGCGTTGTAAGTTATGCCCGAGGGGCATATATAGCCTTTATGGAAGGGATGCTTGTATAAACTTTAGAGAGGGATCACTTTATTGGAAATTGGAAGTTCTAGTTAAGTTTTTAAGAGTCAAAAGACATCAGAGGGTAACTACCCCCCCCCACGCACCTTTTCCCCCAAATGCATCTGATAATAATTTTGAGGGGACTGTTTTGCTAAAAATAATTCAAGCATCAGATATTAAAACTCCAGGGTCGTAACAACCCCCCAGGGCCCGGGGATAGGCGTTTTAAGTTATGCCCTAGGGGCATATTTGGCTTTTATAGAAGGGGTCCTCGTATAAATTTCAGAGACGGCTCATTTGATTAAAAATGGAAAGTTTTAGTTCACTTTTAAAGAGTCAAAAGAGATTTAAGGGTGATAAGTCCCATCCCACCGTCCTTTTCCCCCTAAACCCGTCCGATAAAAATTTTGAGATAGCCATTTTGTTAAAAATAGTTCAATTCTCAGATAATAAATACTCCAAGATTGACACAAATCCATTTTTTTACTATGATACTATTACTTCGATACTAGTTTTTATACTTTGCTGAAAATTTGATTTTGAAAAAAAAGTTTGATTTTGAAATAAGGAATTTTTTAAAACTTGAAACTTTTTTTTCAATCAAAAACGAACAAAAATTAGTTTAAAAAAACTTTCCGAAAAAGAGGTTCTTCAAAGAAAAGTAAAAGCCATTTTAAACTCAAGATCAGCAGATACAAATACTTGGAAAAAAAAGAACTGGAAAAGAAAATATTTGGGATATAATTCGTTTTCAGTAAAGCGCCAACGACGCAGTAGGCCATAGGTTTTTGCAGTTAAGGAAGGGGGCAGTATCCAAGCTCTTGTTTCTAGTGAAACTATATTCGTCTTGAGCAATCTTGAATAGAACTAATAAATTAAACTGAATATTTGATGTATAATGATATTAATTAGTGAAAGGTCATCAGTTCAAAATTTTAGAGTAATTTTAAAATTTATTTTCAATATTATGTACAAAAGAAAATATCTGTAATATGATTCGTTTTCAGCAAAGCGCCAATGACGCAGTAGGTTTTAGGCTTTTACAGTGAGAGAAGGAGGCGATAACAAAACTCTTGTTTGTAGTGATTTTTATTCGTTTCAAGCTTGATTTGCATATTCAATTTAAGCTTCACTCGTTTTAAGATTTATTTATTCATTTATATTAGTATCTATTGTATGTTTGTTTGCATTTATTGTTTATTTAATTTCTGTTCGTTTTGAGTTGCATTTATACTTCAATATAAAAATATTTTTTTCGTTTTGAGCTTGATTTGCATATTCAATTTAAGCATTACTCGCTTTAAAATTCATTTATTCATTTATTTATTATGTATGTTTTTTGCTTTGATTATTTTTTAATTTCTGTTCGTTTTGGGTTTCATTTATTCTTTCATAGTAATTTTTGGTTGTTTTCAGTTTGAATTTCAACAGGTATTCGTATCTGCTGATCTTAAGTTTAAAATGGCCTTTACTTTTCTATGGAAGACTTCTTTTTCGGAAAGTTTCTTTTTTAATTAATTAATTAAAACTTTCCAAAAAAAGGTTTTTTTTAAAGAAAAATAAAGGCCATATTAAACTGAAGATCAGGAGAAATAGAAACCTACAATAACTCAAGCTCAAAATAACCATAAATTAATTGAAGAATAAATGAAAATCAAAATGAACAGATATTAAATAAATAATCATAGAAAAAAAACATACAAGAGGTACTAATATAAATGAATAAAAAAATTCTTAAAACGAGTATAGCTTAAATTGAATATGCAAATCAAGCTTAAAACGAACAGAAATATTTTGCTATTAAAGTATAAATGAAACCAAAAACGAACAGAAAGTAAATAAACAATCGTAGCAAACAAACATACAATAGGAACTAATATAAATGAATAAATAAACCATAAAAGGAGAGAAACTTAATTTGAATATTCAAATCAAGCTTGAAACGAACAAAAATCCCTAAAAACAAGAGTTTAGGTTTTGCCTCCTTTTCTCACTGCAATAGTCTAAAACATACTACGTTATTGGTACTTTACCGAAAATTATATGTGTCTTGAATAGTCTTGGAAAGTGCAAATAATATCAAAGTGAATGTTAATAAAGTGATATAATGCCATTAATTGTTGAAAAATCATCAGTTTAAGATTTTATTCAACTTACTTTTATTTTCAATGCTGTAATAACTGAAAATGAAAACACCTGTAATATAATTCGTTTTCAGTGAAGCACCAAAGACTCATTAGGCTTTAGACCTTTACGGTTAGGGGAAGGGGTTGTATCCAACTCTTGTTTGTAGTTAAGCTATATTTGTCTTGAACAGCCTTGAATGGTGTCGACCCCTGCGTTTTGTTATTTGATCTTTAAACTATTTCGAGCAAAATGGCTACCTCAAAATTTAGATCAGATACATTTGGGGTATAAAGATGCCTTGGGGGGGGGATAGTTGCCCCCCGATCACTCTTGAATCTTAAAAAGGGTTCTATGAGTTCTAATTTACAATTAAATGAGCCCCCTCCGAAAATTATACGACCATCCCCTCTATAAAAACCTCATATTCCCCCAGGGCATAATTTACGACACATGCCCCAAGGTCTGGGAGGCTGTGTTACCCCTGTAGTTTTGTTATATGATCTTTGATGTATTTTTAACAAAACGGCTATATATAAATTCCTTCGGACGCATTTGGTTAAAAAAAAGGCTGGGGTGGGATGGCTTGTTGCCATTGGATCACTTTTGACTCTTTTAAAGGAAATTGGAGCTTGCAATTTCTAATCATTTGAGTCCCATTCGAGGTTTATATGACGACTTCTTCCATAAAAGCTTTATATAAGTTACAACCCTTCCCCCGGGTTACGGGGGGTTTATATTGACCCAAAATTTTTGTTATCTGATTGTAAGACTCTTTCAAAAAAACTAGCAATTTCAAAATTTTGATCAGATGTATTTGGAAAAACAAGGGTGTATATGTGTGAATGTGTGTGTGTGAGGGGGGGGGGGTAGATACCCTATGATCCCCATTGACTTATAAAAAGGCAACTAGAACTTTTAACTTCCAATCAAATGAACCACCTCTGAAATTTATGCGACCAACCATTAAATAAAAACCTTATATGTCCCAGGGTATAACTTAAAACACTTGCCCCTGGATTCTGGGGGTTTGTGTTGACTCTGGAGTTTTTTTTATCTAAGGTTTGAACTATTTTTAACAAAATGGCTATCTTAAAATTTTTATCATGAGGGTTTTCGGAAAAGCGTGGGGGAGGACCAGCTACCCTCAGATCTATTTAGACTTTTAGAAAGTGAACTAGAACCTTCAATTTCCAATCAAATAAGCCTTCTTTGAAGTTTATACAACCATCCCTTCCATAAGAACCATATATGCCCCCAGGGCATAACTTACAACACCTAAATCCGGGCCCTGGAGGGCTGTGTCGACACCGGAGCTTTTGTTGCTTTTGATCTTTGAACTATTTTTAACAAAATGAATATCTCAAAATTTCTATCGGATGCCTTTGGGGAAAAAGGGTTTGGAAGGAGGGCAATTTGCCCTCCGATCACTTTTGACTCTTAAAAAGGGCACTATAACTTCCAGTTTCCAATCGAACGAGCCCCCTCTGAAGTTTATATGAACATACCTTAAATATGAAGTGCCTCTGGGAAAAAAATAAAACATTGGAGCCGTATGGCTTTTACTATAGGCAACGCTATAGCGTTGCCTCTGATATTATGAAAAATAGAAACATTCAATTCGAAAAAGAACTTTACTAAAAACGATTGTTTTTAGTAAAGTGCTGGTCTTTTTGAACGTTTTTGAGTTAATGCCGGTTTTGATTTTGGCTCACCGTAAGTAGTGTAGCTATAATATCTCCAACGAGGTTGATAGCAAATTACTGTAGTAGTATCTCCAACGAGGGTGGTAGCAAATTACTGTGTCAATCTGTTCAACGAGAGAGGTAGGAAATTACTGTATCAATTAAAGGTAGCGGCTAGGTGGGGCATTACTGTGTCAATCTAAGAGAGCGGACAGTCCCCCCGCCATACAAGCAGACAGTACTCCCTTTCTGTGTTAATCTAAGGTAGCAGACAGATAGGACATTACTGTATGAATTAAAGAGAGAAGACAATCAGAATCAGCCTACCATGAAAATTCGTGCTGTTTGCGAAACCATGGTTTTGGTGTTAAATATCATATTTTCTGATAAAGTCATGGCCGTTCACATATCTAATGTTAAACATGATTCTTCATTATGGTATGATTATAGGCGTTGACAGAAATGAAAATGGTAAACCATCTGAGGGAATACTAACTCCTATTCAGAGATACATATTTTTTTTATTTGGGTGATTCTCAACTGTGTTCGGTATAATACACAACTACCATTTGAACAGTGTTTTTAGGTCCCCAACCCCAACCCCAAGGGCCCCCCCCCCCTTGGTTTGCCCCCCCCCCAAACTCCTGTCCCTAAACCCCCCCTCATCCCCAGCCCCATTCTAACCCCCCCTCCAACCCCCCTCCCTCGAACCCTACCCCCCTTAGGCCCCCCACTTTTTTTAACATGATTTATTTTGTCAACTTTTTTTACATCTCTTAGAATGACATGTAACATACTTACTACATAAAAAAAACTACATTTAATATTTTCCAAACTCAAAATGAGAATCATATTGAAATGTTAGTCGTGACTTTTACTAATAGAAAAATAATGTTTGTAGTGACCATTTGTTTGTTTTTGGACAATTTTTTTTGACAGTTTTTTCAACTTGTTTTTACATGACTAAAAGTCAGCACTCAACATGTTCTATCTACAAATTGTTTTCACGATGAAAAAATAAACAAATCAATGTAAAAAATCCACGAAGAAAAAAAACAACATGCAATAAGTTTCACGAATAAA
>JAQQPU010018580.1:0-17346 GCA_029168905.1 Artemia sp. Kazakhstan ARC1039
ATGTCTAACTTTCCTTGGCAATAATGCCTCTTAGATTTGAGTTTGGTTAGCTGGACCCTGTTCAACAAAATTAACTAGAAAAAAAAACTTACCGAAACACTTTTTCAAAGAAAAGCAAATACCCTATTAAACTTCAGATCAGAAAAACATAAACCTATAACAATACCTATAATTGGTAAAGCGGCAATGATATAGTAGACTTTAGACTTTTACAATTAGAGAAGCGGGGGGCAGTAGCCAAGTAAATTTCTGTTTGTTTTGGGTTTCATTTTATTCTTTAATAGTTACTTCTGGTCGTTTTGAGTATGAATTATTATGGGTTTATACTTCTGCTTATCTTAAGTTTAATATTGTTTTTATTTTTCGTTGAAAAACTCCTCCAGAAAGATTTTTCTAATTAATTTTGTTAAACAGGGTTCATCTGACCTTCTCAACGCGAATACGTTGATACAACCCCATTGGGAAGGCGGTATGGCAGCAGCCCACTTGAGGGACGACTTGCATCTTTTCGTTTATGCCCATGGTGCCTTCGGAGGCACAGGAGGATCTAAGGTCTGAGGACCTGACGTTTATGATTGCCACAGTTTCAAGTTTTTCAACATTCCCTATTTCAAAATCAAGTTTTCCTTCAACATCAAAGTTTTAAAACTAGTTCCAAAGTAACAATATCAAAGTGAGAAAGTAACTAGGCATCAAAGTAACAATAAACAACGTGCACAACTTACAGCCATTGCACTGCAAATCAGTAAATCGAAGTCACAATAAGCAACTTGCATAACTTAGAGCCCTTGTCCCAGGGGCTGGAGGGAGGGGGATCAGTCCCGGAAGCATAGTTATTTGGCTTTTGGACTATTTTGAACAAAATTACATCTAAAAAATTTGGCCGAATGCATTTGGGTAAAAGGTGGAGGGGGGGGGGGGCTGGTTATCCTTTGATCACGCTTGAATCTTGTATAAGGTACAACCTTCGATTTCCAGTCGAATTAGCCCCCTCCAAAGTTAATACGACGACCCCTTCCACATAAACAATATATGTTAACAATGGGCAACTTGTATAAGTTACAGCTCTTGTCCCGGGGGCTGTGGGGGATTTGTCAACCCCAGAGTTATAGTTATTTGACTTTTGGACTATTTTGGAAAAAATGGCCATTACAAAATTTTGATCATATGCATTTAGGGAGAAAAGGGGTGAGCGGTAGAGCTGGTTACCCTCTGGTCACTTTCGACTCTTAAAAAGGGCGCTAGAACTTTCTATTTATAATCAATTAGCCTCCTCCAAAGTTTCTATGACCATCCCTTTCGTAAATACCTTATGTTTACAATGGAAAACTAGCACAATTTATAGCCCTTGCCCCAAAGACTGAGGGGGGGGGGGTAAACCTGAATCCATAGTTATTTGATATTTGAACTATTTTGGACAAAATTACTCTCAACAATTTGATTTTGATTGGAACAAATTTGGGGAACAAAGGGCGCAGGGAGGCTGGTTGCCCTCCGATCACTCTTGACTCCTAAAAAAGAAACTAGAACTTTTGACTTAAAAGCGGATGAGCCTTCTCCGAAGTCTTTAAGATCACCCCATCCATAAAAACCGAGTATGTTGACAATGGATAGATTGCATAATTTACGACCCCCTGCCCCGGGCTTTGGGGGCTGTGTCAACCCCGAGGGCAATGTTATATGATCTTTGGATTCTTTGAACAAAATGACTACCAAAATTTCGATTGCACGCATTTGGGGAAAAGAGGGCGTGGCGGAGAGGGAGTTACCCTCCGATCTCTTTTGACTCTTAAAAAGGGAACTAGAACTTTCAATATCCAATCATATGAGCTTCCTTCAAAATTGCTACGACCATGCCTTCCATAAAAACCTTGTATGCCCCCGGGCATACACTTAACCTCGGAGGCATTTTTATACAATACTTGGACTATTTTGAACAAAACAAGTATCTAAAAATTTCGATCGGTTGCATTTGGGGTAAAAACTCGTGGGGGGGGGATAGTTACTCTCTGATCATTCTTGACCCTTAATGGGAACTAGAACTACAATTTCCAATCAAATGAAACTACTAAGTTTAGGCAGCCATCCCTTCCAAAAACACCTTATATGTCCCCGGGCATAACTTAAAACCCTTACCTCAGGGCTCTGGGGGACTGTTTCCATCCCGGAGGCATTGTCATAATATTTGGACTATTTTGATCAAAATGGCAATCTTAAAACTTTGATGGAAGCATTTGGCGAAAAGAGGGCATGGGAGGGGGCTGGTTACCATCCGATTACTTTTTACTCTTAAAAAAGGAACTAGAAGTTTAAATTTCCAATTAAACGAGCTCCTGTAAAGTTTATATGACCACTTCTTCCATGAAAACCTTATATGCCCTCGGGGCAGAACTTACAGCCTTTGCCTCTGGGATCTGGGGGGTTGTGTCAACCCCAGAAGAATTTTTATATGAGTTTTGGACTATTTTGAACAAAATGGCTATCTCAAAATTTCGATCATATGCATTTGCAGAAAAGAAGGCTTTTTGGGGTTTTGGTCTAGTTGCCTCCCGGTCACTTTTGACTCTTAAAAAGGGAACCAGAACTTTCAATTTCCAATCAAATGACCCACCTCCAAAGTTTATGCGACCACCCCTTCCATAAAAGCCCAATATGTCCTCGAGGTATAACTTAAAATCCTTACCCCCGGGCTCGGGGGTTGTTTCAACCCGGGAGGCTCTTCATACGATCTTCGGACTATTTTGAATAAAATAGTTATCTCAAAATTCCGATCTGATACATTTGGGGAAAAGAGAGCGTGGGTGACGTCAGAGGGCTAGTTGCCCTCTGATCACTTTTGATTCTTAAATAGGAAAGTATAACTTTCTATCTCCAATCAAATGAGCCTTCTCCAAAGTTTATACGGGCATAACTTACGACACTTGCCCCAGGATCTAGGGGGTTGCGTCGACCCAGAAATTTTGTTATCTAATCTTTGAACTATTTTGAACAGGATGTCTATCTCAAAATTTTAATCGGATGTATCTGGGGAAAAGAAAGCGTAGGGGGAGGAGCTAGTTGCCCTCTGACTACTTTTGATGCTTAAATGGCTACTAGAACTTCCGCTTTCCAATCGAATGAACCACCTTCGAAGTTCATACGACCATCCCTTCCATATGAAGTGCATCTGGGGAAAAAAAAAACATTGAAGCTTTATGGCCTTTACTATAGGCAAAGCTACGGTGTTGCCTCTGATACATCACGATCAGACCATATCATTTTGATAGCTCTTCCCCTTCTTGGTAGACCACAAAGAAAACTCTTGGTAAATGAAAGACGGTCACTTGTCCACCAGTGCAAATAAAACAAATCAGTTGATAAATATGTACTAAGATCATTTTCTTTGTCGACAACATTCTCAAATCAAGCAAGGACCCTATTGGCGAATTCTAAAAAAAAAAAAAATATGACATTGTCAGTTTATGAAAATTTACTCTTACCATTCTCATGCAGTGATGCAAAGGTAGATTATAGGTTATCATTAAAGGACTTATCACTATCACTTATCACTAGAAAAAAAACTAAATTACACTGAGTCTGCATTTATTCAAAAAATAACCGAATAAACAAATCTAAGCGAAACTATCCAACCCTAACTTCGTCCATAATCCAAAATTAATAAAATTGAGGTAACTCAATTCTCTGACCAGTACACTCTTATCTTGAAACTGAGGATTTACACTTGTGGCATTGTCTTTAAGAAATGATTTTAGGTGTTTAATTTTCAGTTTCACTTTATCTTTAGCATCTTTTAAACAAGGACTAGAAGCACTATTACATTGCATTAACAATAATTTAAGTCTATTCTCAGGACTTATATTGTTAGCAAGGAATGTTATAACGTTAGGTAATGTAATGGGTTTTTCGTATGGAAACACTACACTGTCTGCTTTATTGTACCCAGGAAAGAGGACAAGTGTTGGATAACTGTAAACAGTGTATTGCCAAGGTAAAGTATTCAGACTTGTATCAATTCTATATATCTTGATTTTGGAAGCCAAACCAATCATATTTGCTACAGACAGAATAACATGAGAGACCCCTACACACAGACCACACATAACTGAATAGTAGAATACTAAAACATCTTCTTTGTTCTGCACCACAAGGTCTTCAAAGTCTGCAGAGGATATGTCTTGTACACTTAATGTAGGTGGCTCAGACATGTCTTCTGTTTCAATAAAATTGTTTGTCTGACATAATGCTTTTGATAAGTTCCGATTACCACTCAAATACATAGGAATGTCATAAATCTTCACATTTTTTTCTAGGAACATAACTTCATTCTTTTTGTCAATAATAAGCATATGAAAATTTTCCGTGTTAAAATGGAAGTGACATTTTTGAAGTAAGCTAAAGTCAGGATCAGTCAACACGAAATACAGAGACGAGTTGTTTATTCGAATTTCTGACAGATTTGTGCTATAATAGAGCTCATTCATTCCATACCAAAGTTCGAACGGTTCTGTCTTTAAAAATTTATTTCTGTACAGGTTAATCATCTTCTCCACTTCCGAATCCGTTTGACTCTGTACCTCACTTATAATATCAAACGATGTTTTGAGAGACAAATATTTCAGGCATGTCCCAGTCACATTTTCATATACATTACAGCTCTCATTTAACGAATCACTGACCCTATCAACTGATATTACTTCGGAGTGGGATTTAGGTGCAATAATGAATACTCCTACAGAACCACTCAAAATTCGGCTAATAAATTCATTGTCACTAGAATCATTTTGAAATGATTTTATAGTAGCATTGAAATCTCTGTTAAGCCACTTCAAAATACTGTCACTGGAATATGTACCATTGTGATTAAAATAACTTGCTGTATTCCAAGTGAGAAGTAAAATATCATTAGGACTAAGATTTAAATAATCAGCAATTGTTTTGGAAGTTGAACACATAAATAGTATATTACTTTCATCAGACGCTAGATGGGATTTACGAGCAGCTGCTACGAACTGACTGTACAAAGAGTCCTGAAAGCGAAGGACATCATAGTATCCAATCACAACTCCTTGATAACGTTTCGTATAATTTATAAGCTCATGCATTGTTGACAACCTTTTAACAGGTTTCAAATGACTATATATAAACTTCTCTAAATGAGTCAATATGAATCTTCCATTATAATTATTCACTTGGATTCCTCTTACATATGCAATTAATTGAGGAAAATATTGAGTTTTAGGAAAAGCCTGCTTACATTCACCCTTGCTGTACCAGCAATTTATCGCAGCAAAATATGCTAAATCAGCATATTTACGAGCCAATTGAAAAAAAAACCGTATATAATCTTGACATTCCCTGTCCCACGGGGCATAATAAAAAACAAACGAAATATCAGCACTATAGACGCCTGTGTAGATATGTTTCAAATCTCCTGTATATGAATCAATTGCATATTGTCTTCCAAAATCATCAAATGTTGGAACAGTACTGAGAGGTTGCAATTTATAAGTTGTGGTAGGTGTTTGTTTCAAAGCTTTCCAACTACTAAGGCTACTATAAGCAGATAAAAAGGCGAATAGAAATATCAGACTTCTTGCTGCTAAAAAGGTCATTTTCAGCAGGTAACTTCTTGATGGCAGCATATCGAATTACTGAAACCGATTTTCATGTTCTCTTCCAACTGCTCAGTAAGAGTTTTTTTAGGTACGACATGCTCCTTCTGAAATTAAAGACAAACTTAAAATCGCTGAGATTATTACTTAATTACCTTGAAAAAATAAAGCTTTTTAATCGTAAGAAAAACAAATCATCAAAATTTAGAGACCAAGTAAAAGCTCAATGCTTAAATGGACATACAGTTAAATTCGATGAAAATAATAAAACAATTGGCAAAAAATAAAAATTGAGGTGCCCTCCCCCCCCCCACTCCTCCTTTATGTGTCTGGCCAAGCACACTCCACAGCTCCCACCAAAGGAATTTCCTAAGTTTTTCTATTCCTGAACATAAGAGACAGGAGAGACCAAGAAAATTGACAGAACCAAACGGTGATTTCATGGCAGAGGCGGGGGGGGGGGGGGGAATAAATACATCTAGAAATAGATCTTTAGTTCTCAGATAGTCAAACTTTTATGCATTTTCTATATCATCAAGAAATTTAAGCAAGCTTTTTTTCAAACGTAATTTGCAAAGGGAGTAGATGAATAAGAATAAAGTGATAAAAGCCTTCTAGGCTTGTTCATAAAGAGTTATAGCAAAACATAGTTTTGAAATGAGTAAAATTACAATGAATGAAGAAACAAAATCCAAAACGAGGACAAAATTAAGAAACCAATGAAGTCAAACATTAGATGAGCTGAAATCCTAACTAATGAGATATGTTGCTGCTCTGATCAAACCCTCTAAAGGCCGGAGTGTCGTTTACAGTTTTCTGAAAAATAAATTAATTAATTAAATGTAAAGTTTTATTTGATGAAATATTTCTTTTTTTATCGAATTCAACCCAGAATCCATCGTCTATGCAAAGAGCGACGCACCTTCCATATATTATACATTTACTATGTTTTATTATTTAATTTTGAGATAATCATTTCACTCATAATGATCAAAAGGTCATGAAAATGTGCCAAGGGGTTTAACCAATATAAACCAAGAGCCCCAGATTACACAACGAGCCTATTCTCTGTAAATACATTTAGTAAGAAAAGTTGGCAGGCTAAACTTTTTTAAAACCAGGATCTTACAAGAAAATTAAATATAAATGATTGGAGGCACACATTGGTCCATTACCTAGCTCCCCCCCCCCCACTTCTACTTTCTTAGCAGGAAGGTAGGTATTATGTGCCTTGTTTAAACCAGAATCAGGCAAGGATACTCAAACTCAGTGCAACAAACTAGCCCGGTGTAAGAGCAAGGCACGTCATAGCTACAAAATTTGGGTGACGCAGTGCAGAAACGAACAAAGTCCTGAGTCGACGGAAAAACAAGCTAGATCCAAACTGCAGGATATTCCGTGTAAACACTAGCTAATTCTTGATTTGTTGTAAAACTCCTGACTCGGTAAAAAAAAAGAAAAAAGAGCTACGACTAAGCTGCAGAGCAAGATTTTATTTAATCCATTCTCTCCTTCAACCCCTTCGTAAAGAAAATTTAATTGTAAAAACTTGGAATGGGGTTTATTTGATCAAAAATAGAAGGTTCTAGTGTCCTTTTTAGTAGATAAGTCATTGGAATGTAGCCAACCCCTGCCCATTTCCTGTCTTGCTAACAGGCATCCCCACAACCCTTAGAGCCTTGGATCAAATGTTGAAACACTGTCGCACTCTGAAAGATTGAACAGTCCAAGAATTGCCCCTCTGTAACGACTTTACAAGAACAAGAGCCCTTAATTAAGCAATCAACTTATTCTTTGTAGATACATATGATTCTTCATAGACACATGACTAATTAAAAAGATGATTAGTCATGACTAGTAGATACATGAATCATAAATATAATTCTTTATACATAGATTCTTTATAGAAACATAAAAGGCCAGAGATACCCTGAATGCAAAAATGAGCTAAGTCTAAACTTTGGCCTGATTTGGTTCAAAACTACCAAATCCGATGACTCTGTTTGACAAAGAGTAGATTCAAAACTGATTCCTGAGGAGGAATCCCCCTTTTTTAGGATACAAACCAAGCTTTTTTTAGTTCCCTAACCCCCAATCAACCTCTTCTTCATGGATTCATTTTAGGGAAAAAGCTAAGGATGTCATAGGTTACTAAAACCAGAACCGTACAATGAGTTTAAGGCCCAAAATGGACTTATGATACACCTACCCTCCGCCAATATTTTTTTTAAATAGAAAAATAAGCATAATGCACCCTATTTGCAGTATACATTTAGCATATAGGCACAAAATAGGCTTATGATCCACCTTTTAATTTTTTAATAGAAAAGTAAGCACATTGCACCATATATGAAGCATATTACAGCATGTAGGCACAAATGGGCTTTTGATCTACCTCCTCTCTGCCACTAATTCTTTAACAGAAAAATAAGCATATTGCGCCTTGTTTATACCGGAGCCAGGGAAAGATTCTCGATCTTAGTGCAAAATGAGCTAATTCCCAGCTACAGAATTTTAGATAGCCAGCGCAAAAGCGAAAAACGTCCTACCACTAGGTGCAAAGGGACATAAGTACTAGCCACTGACTGGATTGAAGAAAAAGCAAGCGATGTCCTCTGACCTGAGTGTAAAAACTCAGGATATTCAGAGAATAAGGCAAGGGGATAACGAAATGGATATCCAGAGAGGCAGATACCACTTCTAAGTTCTACCTGCCTTCTATGGTAAATACCATCAATCAGAAATTTCCCAGTCAATTTTAAACCCCTTGTTTTTTTTTGTTTTTTTTTTTAGGTACTATCAGGCTTCAAAGATTTACTAGTAGGATTCTTTGAACTAGGAAACTTGGAAGCCTGCTAATGCCTACAATGTAAAAGTCAGTGGTCTAAAATTTCATGGAAAAAGACTCTTTAGGGGTAGGTATCCATCAACAAATCTCTGGCGTTAAATAGCCCTCAACTTTTTAATTATTCATACAGCAAGCTACAACAGAGTCAACCAATCTCAGACAGCCCATCCCAGATGAATTGATGAATAAAAGTTTTAAAACAACTATTGGTAATTTTTGAAGCAATGCGTCTAGTTTTTAAAGCCATTTTGAATTGATACATCTGAAAGGAAAATATTATTTAAGAAAATTTTACTGATTGCGCATTAGACTAATGGAACTAGAGTAATTGTTTAATATATTTTGATAATGAATATATTTTTTTTATATTTTATATTTTGAGTAGCATTTAATTTCCCAATGCTATGAAGAAAAATTACTTCCAACAGAGTGCAAATGAAACTAGTCTTAAACAGGTTTGAGGGTGTGGTAGCCCCAGCTTTTGTTTCTTTGAGTGGTGTTTCTGTCTTTTAGCAGAGAACTCCATTCCAACATGAAACCAAATAGGTGCAAAATCTTATAAGTGCAAAAGATTTAGAATAACTCCCTCGCCCTATTGCCAAAATAGTTTCCTGGGATAATAAATAAAGAAATTTAGAAATTCAAAAAAAAAAAATGTTCCCACAGGTCTGAAACTGCTTCTATCTATCTATTTTGAAAAGCCATATCTGTGATTTAACTTTTTAGTGTTTTACACCGAGGTGGAAAACAGCCCCATACATACCTACTAAGCTTTAATAGTTCCCTTTATACCAAATTAATTGTTTGTTTCTCTTTGGCCTTTGTTAAATGTTATATTAGAAAGATAGGCAACAGCAAGGATATTAGTTTATGACCTGAGAGAGGTAAAATTTTCTTTGTAATGCTTTTTATTTCTTGAGGAGCTGATGATTGTATACTTTCATCAGTTTTTTGGACAAAAATGTGTTCATACGATAAACTGTTTTGAAAACTTTGGGCAACTAACAATTTCCTAATTGGATAACATCATATGATGTATGTGCAAAGTTTGTGGTACAACTCTGCTTCAAAATGAGCAAGACCTAATTTATGCTTGCATTGGGCTTGTAACCTCTTACTCCCCCTGTCACCATACCATTCTAACTTCTTAGGAAAAAGTTAGGCATTCTACACCTTTTTTTTTACCAGGAACCACAGAAGAATTTTCCATTGTATGATTGAAAAGTCCAAGTAGGACGACTTCATCTTCCTCCCTTTCCCCTATCCTTCAGCAAACCTGTTAGCGGAAAGATAGACATGTAACACTTTATTTGGAGCAGAATTGCGCAGGGATTTTCAGTCTGTATGAATTGAGGACCAAAACAAGCAATTAACCTGTCTAACACCCTTACCCCACCCCAAACACAAACTTCATGGCAAAGCTTTTGGTAAGATTTAGGGTAGCAGACATTCTAAAAATCCCTCTGCCCCTTCCTATCATTTTTGGCAGAAAAGCAGCTATATTGCCTGCTGTTTGTAGCGGAATCGTGGAAGTATTTTTAATCTTCATTAGCAGAAGCATAAAGTGTACCATAAATTTACTCCACCACCCTTCCATCTGTCAACTTTTCACACAAGAATCAGCATGTTACACCTTGATTGAAACAGAATAGCAGAAGGATGTTCGACTGTTGTGATTAGAGAACGTGAACAGTCAATATGCCCCTCAAATATTCATGCCAAATTTTCAATTATCACCACAAAGGTAATGAAGTAAAGTTACATGTCCCATATGCTAATATGAATGCTAAAAAGAGGAAAATTCTTTTTGTAAACCTACTCTAAATAGGGGAATTCTTTTCTATCCTGGAGTGGAGATCAAGTTGATGATAAATTAATGATTTATTTTTATGGCATATCTTATTTCCAGCCAAGTTATGCAACATGCAAGCAGGGATTTTTTGTCATTTAATTTCTGCTACTTTTACATAGCTAACTTTGAGCTGCTTGCCATATTAGAAAAAATCTTGTGCTGCACAACAAAAAAAGACTGAAAAACCTCCAAAAACGAGTTCTATCTAAACTCCTGCTTTTCCTACCCTGGTATTAACTGACTTCATTTGTTTTCAGGAGCTACTTTGTGAAAGAGAAAATAATAAAAAAAGAAGAACATGGCATTGAACTTTGCATTCCCTACTGGTGATGCTGATCTTCATTTCTTGCCCCTTCAGTCAGGAAGTGCAATGGGGGGTTGGGACCAGCCATCCTGTGCATTCACACACCCTTCCTCTTTGCATTCCCCAGTTTTCTCCAAATACTCATTTAGAGCTGGTTCGACTTTGGCTGAGCTTACAGAGTTGCACCACTAGCCCCCATTTCATACCAAATAGCCAGCAACATCAGGACTCAAACTCCTGTCCTCACAGACAAAGGGTTTCAAGTCTAGTGTGCCAACCACTTGGCTAGAATAAGAAATAAATAATAGCTACTGTACTTATCCTGATCTTTAGAAATATTGGATGCAAAATTTTTAATTTTATTTTGCTTAATCATATGCTAACTCTCTCTTTTATAAGTTTGCTAACTCTTTCTTGTAATCTTTTGCTCACTTTATCATCTATTGCAAAACCCCTTGTGGAGTAAACACTGCAAACAACAGAAAAATAAAACATAAAAGCTTAGTGAAAACAATAAAAAGCTTAGTAAGAACAAATCGACTTCCAGTTCTTATTATGACCCTTCTTATTATGTTTTTCATTTAATAAAGTTATGAATTCCTAAGGTTTGGCTATTCTCAATAATTTGAACTGTTCTTGAACTTTAATACTGAAGATACAACAATTTAATACTAAGTGATCTCCATCTTTTCCCTAAATTGAAGAAGTGTCCTGGAGTAGTGCTTCCAAACTGACAAGGATCTCTAAGGAATCATCACATCTCACTTCAAAAGGCGAGCACTAACATTTTATGAAGAAGGCGTTTATTTTACAAACAATGTACCTTTAGATGTGGGATAACTAACTACTTATGATTCTTTTAAAGTAGTTTACAAAACTTTTTATGGTTTCCTTCAAATGGTAGCTTGGTCTGCAATTTTACCAGGTACAATCTCTTCATGAAAGCACAGTTGTGATAATTTGGACAATGAAAAACAACAGATAAATATATTTCTTACAGCTAAATATGGTTCTAGGGGGGGGGGGGGGATAGCATATAATTGTCATAGCATTGATAGGCAAAGACACCAACTGGTAAGGAGAGGGGCGGTTAGCCCCCTAGATTTTGGAAAATATGTTTTTTAATATTTTTATTGATAAATACCTTTTCTGTTATTACAATTTAAAAAAAAAACAATTTGCTCCTCCCCCTTCCTGACTTTCAAAAATAAATTTTGACCCCCCCCCCCCAGACACTTTCATAAATTGGGTACGGTAACAGTCTATGGGCGCCCATAAGCTGAATTTTAGGGGGGGGGGGGGTGCTTACCTGGTCTAATCAGCACTTCCAATGTTGGATATCGACTTCGGCGCCACGCCGGCACGTGCATCAAACGCCGCCGACGAGAGGCCTGGTCGACTGCTGCCAGTGTCGTAACGCCGCCAGCCGAGGTGGCGACGTTCCGCAGACTTTAAATTAATTTTAGCCAATTCTTTATTGCGCCAACCGCAATGTTGGAGCTTTTCTTTTCTCGTGTGGTTAAGGATTTCGATTTTCCTGCTAAGAAATCAATTGCGGTTTCAAAATTAAACAAACAAGTGTGCACACAAATGGTTTGCAAGAGTTTCTTGTGCTTCCAGGTTGGGTTTTTATTCAGCCCTAGTTTTTGTAGCACATCTATTGAATAGACAATTGTCTTTCAAATAGATAACAGATTAAATTCCAGGTAGGAACTTGAGATTTAAGGACCTCTCTATTTCAAGACATCTTAGTATAGCAAAGAATCAATTTTTCTTTAGTCCTTGCCATAGGTAAGGACTAAAGAAATACTAAATAAATACCAAGGTTTTGATTCCGTGAAATAGGAGCGTCACTTGAAACGGTAGGTTCTAAAAAATCTCAAGTTCCTACAAATGCAGCTCTCCCTGATCACCATCTCAATATTTATATCTGATATACCACCTGAAAAATTAATTTTTCTCTCCTAAATCTGTCTAAACTTTCCTAACGAGTATTTCATTAGTTTTAATATTTCACCCATATACAATGGTAACTATTTTAAATGCACAGACAGTTAATAATAGAGACTTAATTGCATTGCAAATTATTAGCTTGACTCTAATCTTGGAAAATAGGCTACTGCCCAATCTTGAACAAAGGATCTTAAAATTGAAATATCTGAATCATTGACAGATTCAATCACAGACATGTGATGTGAAAAAGAGTAATCATATTTAAATAGGCTTGGCTATAAGGTTGTAGTCAGCCAATCCTAATTATCTGCATCAGGTCCAAGATTAAGAACCTAGTGTCCTTGTTTAGGGAAGATTCATTTTAGTCAAAACATTTGTCCAAGATCACAGACTGTCCAAGTACTGGGGGTTTTTACCCTAAATCCTCTTTCATGTAGTAGATAAAATTTTGCTGTTCCAACCACTTTCATGCATTATCTTACCCACCACACATAGTCATCACACTGGCCTCTGCAGTAGGTTCTACCTTCTCCCTAATGGCCCTCATAGATGACTTTAACAAAGTTACCAACTGCAGCCCAAATCCAAACTTAATTCACATTCCTTTTCACTATATCAAACAGTTTGTGGTAATGAACTGTACGTAAGGAGCAACCCAGCTCAATAGTAACCAAAACTCTAAAAAACGGAATTTTGATAGCAATAGATATATCAAAAGAATTGGCTTTTTATACTGATTTCAAATATATAAATTTCGTTAAGTTTAGTCTGACCCATCAAAGGTTACAAGCCCAAGAAATTTTTCCTGATTTTTGGAAAAAATGGGAAATAGCCCCTAAAAGTCAAGTGATTTGAATGAAAATCATACCATCATATTCAGCATATCAGAGAACCCTACTGAACAGGTATAAAGCTCCTATCTGCAAAAATGTGGAATTTTGTACTTTTTGACAGAAGAAAGATCACGGATGCATGTTAATTTGTTATTTTCCCAAGGGTGATTGTATCAACCCAGTGGTCCTGGAATATTGGAAGGGGGCTCATTCGAACGGAAATTAAAAGTTCTAGTGCCCTTTTTAAGCGACCAAAAAATTGGAGGGCAAATAGGCCCCCTCTTTCCAAAAATTTTCTGCTGAGGGTTTTTCCGCGGGGGAATTTTCCATGGGGAAGGAAACTTCCAGGGAGTGAATTTGTCAGAGCAAATTAGACACTGGGGGAATTTGCCAGAACTCTTGTACAAAATTCTTTTTATATGTCATGCTTTCTTTTTTCCATCTCAATTTTATGCGCAGAGTGGTTAAGAGTAATTATCCGGGGTAAATTTCCACTGGGATTGAACTGTCTAGAGGATATTTCCATGGGGTGGGGGTTTCTCCGTGGAGGCGGGGCCAGATTTCCTGGCATTTAAAAAACGATTAGAGATTAAATTTTAAAATGAAACAGTTTTTTCAACTGAAAGTAAGGAGCAACATTAAAACTTAAAACGAACAGAAATTATTACGTATAAAAAGGGGGTTGTCCCTTCCTCAACAGCTTGCTTTTTACGCTAAATTTTGAATTTTGTCCCAATTCTTCAAGAATGACTCCTGAAACACTTATCTTATTGTTTTAATTAAACGGCCCTTGTGTTTCAGGAGCCATTTTTGAAGAATTGGGACAAAATTATACCTTTAGCGTAAAGAGCAAGGTGTTGAGGAGGGGGCAACCCCCTTCATATACGTAATAATTTCTGTTTATTTTAAGTTTTAATGTTCTCCTAATTTTCAGTAAAAACAAACTTGTTTTTTTTATTTAATTTCTGAACATTTTTGAACTAATGCAGCTTTGATTTTTTTAACTTTCAGTTGAAAAAACTTCTTTTTTTTATTACCCAAGAGAGCTGTCTGAGTTGTTATCAACAGTCACTGTCTGAACCTTTTCAGTTTCATTTTCACCCTCAGTGCTGTCTTCTCACGAAATCTCTTCACAGCCTGCTTCTTTGTTTTTCTTGCTTCAATTTTTTTTCTTTTCCATATCTTCTTAGCCTTCCTTGTGACAAAAGCAGCTTCAATCTTGGCCTTCACTGATGCATCAGTGAGCACATTTGTTCTACCCTCCTTTCTTCCTTGAAGCATTTTGTTTTCTTGGTGGAGCTGAAATGTGGTTGTACTTGTTCAGGTATGACAATCCTGTTTCACAGTGGCTGCAAAATCACAGGGCTTACTGAAAACATTGGGTGACACCCCCTGTCCCCCCCCCCATTATAGGCGCCCATGTAACAGTCTAGGATAACAATTCCTCAACTGAAGCTTATTTAAAATATAGTATTTGCTATCTGACAATGCCCCCCCTCCCAACTTTATGGTCTCTAATATAGCCCTGCGCTATATACAAAACTCAAAAGAAAACTGTAGCAATGAGATTCTTAGTTTATAACAAGTAGCATGTTTTGTTAATCAGATTTTTATGTTTCCTTCCATTGTAATCAATATTTGAAAACAATATGGCTATTTATCTGATAGATTTGAAATCCTTTGCAATGAGGTTCATACATTGGCAGCTCAACAGAAGGAAACATCTTAATAAAATAAAAGCAGTACCATTAGAATTATCATTTTATGACCTTTCAAATTTCATATTTATGTTTTAACTATGCACTTCAAAAAGGGCTCATTCGATTGGAAATTGGAGTGGCTAGTGCCCTTTTTAATAATCGAAAGTAATTGGAGGGCAACTAGCCCCCCCCCCCCACGCCCATCATTCCCCCAAACACATCCAATCAAAATTTTGAGATAGCCATTTTGTTCAGCATAGTTGATTTCCAGATAGAAAATATATTATTGAGGAGGTCACTCGGCCACAACCCTCAGGGCAAGGGTTTTAATTTACGCCCTGGGGGCATATAAGAACAATGTTGGCACAATGTATTATTTTTTTTCTTTTAGACCAGGGCACTTTGTATCAAAGAAGTTGTCATAGAAACTTCGAAAAGGCCTCATTCAATTAGAAATTGGAGTGGCTTGTGCCCTTTTTAATAGTCGAAAGTGATTGGAAGGCAACTAAGACCCCTTACTACGCCAACCATTTCCCAAAACACATCCAATCAAAATTTTGAAATAGCCATTTTGTTAAGCATAGTTGATTTCCAGATAGAAAATATGTTTTTGAGGAGGAAACCCCACAGCCCTCAGGGCAAGAGTTGTAAGTTAAAACACTGGGGGCATATAAGTTTTTATTAAAATCTTTGTCGTAGAAACTTGAAGAAGGGCTCATTTGATTGGAAATTCAAAGGGCAACTAACCCCCCTCTCTTGCCCACCTTTTCCCCAAACACATCTGATCAACATTTTTTATATACCCATATTATTCAATGTAGTTGGAAGTTTTGGAAATCAGGTATTTAAGGATGACAACACCTCCAGCCCCCCCCAGCCCTCAGGGGAAGGGTCGTAAGTTATGCCCTCGGGGTATATAAGGTTTTTATAGAAAGCAATGTTGTAGAAACTTCAAAAAGGGCTCATTCAATTGGAAATTGAAAGGACTAGTGCCATTTTTAATAGCCAAAAGTGATTGAAGGGCAACTAACCCCCCTCTCACGCCCACCATTTCCCCAAACACATCCAATCAAAATTTTGAGATATCCATTTTGTTCAACATAGTTGAAAGTTCTGGAAATTAGGTCTTTTAGAATGACAACCCCATCAGGCCCCTCAGTGCAAGGGTTGTAAGTTATACCCTGGGGGCATATAAGGTTTATATAGAAAGTTGTTGTAGAAATTTCATAAAGGGCTCATTTGATTGGAAATTGAAATTGCCCTTTTTAATAGTTGAAAGTGAGTGGAAAGTAATTAGCCCCCTCTCATGCCCACCATTTCCCCAAACACATTCAATCAAAGTTTAGAGATCGTCATTTTGTTCAATGTAGTTGAAGGTACTGGAAATTATGTATTTAGGGATGACAAACCCCCCAGAGCCACCAGTGCAAAGGTTGAAGTTATGCCCTGGGGGCATATAAGGCTTTTATAGATAGAGTTGTTGTAAAAACTTCAAAAGGGGCTCATTCAATTGGAAGTTGAGATGGCTAGTGCCCTTTTTAATAGTTGAGTGATTGGAGGGTAACTGACCCCCCTCTCACACCCACCATATCCCCAATTTTGTTCAACATCTTTTTGTTCAATTTTGTATCCAAATTCAGATAGCCATTTTGTTCAGCATTGCAGAAAGTTCTAAAAATTAGGTCTTTGAGGATGACAACCCCCTCCCCCTCAGCCCCCAGGACAAGGGTTGTAAGTTATGCCCTTGGGGCATATAAGGTTTTTATTGAAAGCGGTGTTGTAGAAACTTCAAAAGGGCTCATTTGATTGGAAATTGAAAGGGCTAGCACCTTTTTTAATAGTTGAAAGTGCTGGGAGAGCGACTAACACCCCTCTTGTGCCCACCATTTTCCCAGACACATCCAATCAAAATTTAGAGATAGCCTTTTTGTTTAATGTAGTTGAAAGTTCTGGAAATTAGGTCTTAGAGGATAACAACCACCCTCACAGCCCTTAGGGTAAAGGTTGTAATTTATGCCCTGGGGGCATATAAGGTGTTTTACAGAAAGCCTTGTCATAGAAACTCAAAAAGGGCTCATTTGATTGGAAATTGAAAGGCCATGTGCCCTTTTCAATAGTTGAAAGTTATTGGAAGGCTTGACATTTTTATAATGTATTATTTTTTTTGTTGTTGTTTATTCCAGGGCACTTCATATCAAAGGGGCACTTTATATCACTGATATCTGAGAGACTATTCCATTATGC
>JAQQPU010018582.1:3123-17345 GCA_029168905.1 Artemia sp. Kazakhstan ARC1039
TTTATTTCACAAAGACATAAAGAAATTTAAAGTTCAATTCTAATTTTTCGGTGGAAGATAGAAAAAGTAATACCATACTTGTGAATATTTTCACGGAAGATAAAAAGTTCTAGTTGAATTTAAAATTTTCTCAACAAAGTCAAGGAAAGTTCAAGTTCTCTTCTGAACTGTACCAAAGAACACACTTCAATTCTAATTTCTCCAGAGAAAACAAAAATCTTCCACTTCAGTTCTTTATTTCACAAAGACATAAAGAAATTTAAAGTTCAATTCTAAATTTTTCGGTGGGAGATAGAAAAATTAATACCATACTTGTGATTATTTTCACGGAAGATAAATAGTTCTAGTTCAATTTAAAATTTTCTCAATGAAGTGAAGAAAAGTTCAAGTTCTCTACTGAATTTTACCAAAGAACACAATTCAATTCTAATTTCTACAGAGAAAATAAAAATCTTCCACTTCAGTTCTTTATTTCACAAAAGACATAAAGAAATTTAAATTTCAATTCTAAATTTTTCGGTGGAAGGTAGAAAAAGTAATACCATACTTGTGAATATTTTCCCGGAAGATAAAAAGTTCTAGTTCAATTTAAAATTTTCTCAACGAAGTGAAGAAAAGTTCAAGTTCTCTTCTGAACTTTACCAAAGAACACACTTCAATTCTAATTTCTCCAGAGAAAATAAAAATCTTCCACTTCAGTTTTAAGTTCCCCAAAGAAATAAAGAAATTTAAAGTTCTATTCTAAATTTTTAGATGGAAGATAGAAAAAGTAATACTATGACTGCGATTGTTTTCCATGAAGATCAAAAGTTTCAGTTTATTTATAATTTTTCTTAAATTCAGTTCTGATTTTTCTGAAAGAGACGAAAAATTTAAAGTTCTGTTCCAAATTTTTCATAGAAGATAGAAAAAGTTATGCATTGATTGTGAATATTCAACATGAAGATAAGGAACTCCACTTTAATTCTGAGTTTTCTCGAAGAAGTGCAAATTGTTCAAGTTCTCTTCTGAATTTTCTTAAAGAAGAGAAAAAAGTTAACTCAATTCTGAATTTTACCAATGAAAATGAAAAAACCTTCCACTTCAGTTCTTAATTTCTCAAAGACATAAAAAATTTAAAGTTCAGTTCTAAATTTTTCTGTAGAAGATAGGAAAAGTTATACTATGATTGTGTTTATTTTCCAGTGAAGATAAAAAGTTTCACTTTAATTCTAATTTTCTTAAGTTCACTACCGATTTTTTGCAAAGAGATGAAAAATTTAAAGTTCTGTTCCAAATTTTTCATAGAAGATAGAAAAAGTTATACATTGATTTGAATATTCGACATGAAGATAAGGAGCATCACTTTAATTCTGAGTTTTCTCGAAGAAGTGCAAAATGTTCAAGTTCTCTTCTGAATTTTCTTAAAGAAGTGAAAAAAGTTAGCTTAATTCTGAATTTTAACAATGAAAATGAAAAAAGCTTCCACTTCAGTTCTTAATTCCTCAAAGACATAAAAAATTCAAAGTTCTCTTCTAATTTTTCCAAGAAAATAAAAAGGCTCCACTTCAGTTCTGGTTTTTTTCTCAAAGAGATGAAAAATTTAAAGTTCTTTTCTAATTTTAAATTAAATTTTAGCTCCTTTGTCTTATGGATTTACCCATCAAATTTTTAAATTAGAAAATGAGTGACTCGTTCTATTATTAAAGACAATCGTTCAAACTCGTTCATCTAACCTTCAAAACAATAGGTTAGGTTAGGTATAAATAAATATTAATAAATAAATAGAAACATTTCCACATGTTTAAGTTAGGATAGGATAGGTTAACTTATCATGAGTGCTCATGATAAGTTAACCTAACCTTTTCCGGCGAGTATGGTTAGGTTAGGTTAGACTAGATTAAGTTAGGTTAGATTAGGTTAGGTTAGGTTAGCCTACGTACGCTTCACTTAGGTTAGCTTAGGTTAGGTGAGAGACATGCAAAAAGTTAGGTGTACGATTAGGTTAGGTTAGATTAAGTTAGGTTAGGCTTGGTTAGCCTACGTACGCGCGCGTACGTAGGCTAACCTAGCCTAACACATAACCATCCAAAAAAACATCCATAAATGTGACAAAATTCCTGTTTTTTCATTCTCACTGACAACAAACAGACATAAATTATGTAAAAAAAAGTTTTAGGTGGCAGCACGGGTGGGTGACACGATCAATAGGTGCATCTCTACTCCAAATATATAATATAATATCCAAATATCCAATAGGTGCAATACTCCATCTCTACTCTCTACGTTCAAAAATTAAAAAAAAACAAGTTTTTTTAACTGAAAGTAAGGAGCGACATTAAAACTTAAAACGAACAGAAATTATTCCGTATAAGAAAGGGGATGTCCCCTCCTCAACGCCTTGCTCTTTACGCTAAAGTTTGACTTTCTCACAACTCTATTTTTTTAAACAATAAAAAACTTTAGCGTAAAGAGCGAGGCGTTGAGGAGGGGACAGCCCCTTTCATATACGGAATAATTTCTGTTCGTTTTAAGTTTTAATGTCGCTCCTTACTTTCAGTTAAAAAACTTGTTTTTTTTATTTAATTACATATCTAGAGCTACATATAATTTTTGCTTCTGGATAAAACTGGGTGAGTCTTACTTGTCCTAAAAGTAGAGCTTATAGTGAATGAGCTAAAATAAAGTTCTGCAATTATGTTGGAGGGTATCTGAAGCTGTTCCACTGCACTTTCGTTTCTCCGAGCCACGGTTCTCTTTTTGAGTTTAAAGCTCCGTTCAAGCTATAAAGTAAGCACGCAACAAGTTCAAATTGGAGGCAGACCAAAAGTTTAAAGAGCTTTAAGAGGTATGACGGCTAATTGACCGCATCGCCGAGAAAATTCTTAAAACAATAAATACAAAGAGCTATAAATCCAAGAAAGGAGCATTTTCCACAGGTTTGAGAATGTTGCCATCTACTTTTACAGGCTTTTTCTGTGTGTGATTATTTGGTCGAGTTCATTGCTTCATTTTTAACATTTTTAATACTGAGGCAATGGAATAGTATCTTATGCAACTCCTAAACTTTAATTGTTATCTCATTGCCTGAACAAGTAGAGGTTACATTTTGCTCCACCCTTACTAGCGATATTAAAAGTCGGCCCACTGTAAGGAAATCAGCTTTTGAACAAAGAGAATTAAAATTTTATTCTTAACACTGTTTTATAATCCTTGAAGAGCAGATAAAACTATGTGTCGTTAGTTTTCTTTGTACTAAGGTTTGTTCAGTTGATACACCATTTTTAAGTGTCAAGGTGTTGACAACTTCATACTCTGGGTAGTATCGGAAAAAGAAAATAGAGTTACAACTGATAGGCGTGTAAAGGAGATTAGTCCTGATTCATTGTGAAAACAAGCTGGAGGCAATAAGTGGGCCTATGGTTCCTGCATCAATCCTCCCTCTTTCCCAACCTTTTAGCAGAAAGGTGGGCATGTCACAATTTGCTTGAGGCAAAACAAAACAAGAAGATTCAATATGTATAATTGAATTAACGAAGGTCTCATATGTCCCTTCAAACACACTTTCATTTGTTTATTTTTGCAGAAAGTAGGTGTCTTACACACAACTTGAACCGGAATCACGCAAGGGTGTTCAATCTGTTTAAATTCAGTGACAAAAGTGGCCAATGGCCCCTCTACCACACCCATCTGTCCGTTTCCTTCCACTTCCAATCTTTTGGGCAAAAACGTAAGCTTGTTAAATCTGATTTGAACTGGAATTATGTATAGACTTTCAACCTGTATGATTGGAGAAGCAAAATAGGCTGATAGCCTGTCTAAGCCCCCCCCCCCAAAAAAAAGTCAGATTTTTATTAAAATCTAGTTCTATAGCACCTTGTTTAATTTAAAACCCCATAAACAATTCAATCTTTATAATTGGAAGCGCAAAGTAGGCCTGTTAACCCTCGCCCTATCCTCTCTTTACCACTTTTTACAAAAAGGCAGGTATTTTGAGCCTCGATTAAAGCACGATCATGCAAAGATTTTCAATCTGTATGATTTGAGGCATAAAATGAACCCTTGAACCTCCAGCATCCGTTGTTCCACCCATAGTCAACGTCTCGGCTGAAAGCTAGGTATGGTGCAACTTGTTTGAACCACAATCACGCAAGGAATTTCAATTTGTAGAATCGGAAAACCAAAGGGACAGGAGCCCTCGAATACCTTCTTACAAGACCAACTTATTTAGCACAAAGATAGACATGTTGCACTTTATTTGAACCGGAATCATGCAAGAACTTTTAAACTCTGTGGCTATAGGACCAAAAAGAGTCCAAGACCCCTCCGACATTCCAACCCCTTCCAACTCCGACTTCTTAGCAGGGCAGTATCAATTTTCTTTCTTGCTTAAATCTAAAACGAGTAAGAATTTTCAATCTATATGATTCAAAACGTAAAATGGGCTAGCAATCTCTGTCAAACAGTTCGTGGTAACGAACTGTCAGTAAGGAACGACCCGGCTCAATAGCAACCGAAACTCTAAAAACCGGAATTTTTTATTGATACTCATATATACATCAATAGAATCAGATTTGTATGCTGATTCCAAATAAATAAGTTTCATTAAGTTTAGTTTTACCCATCAAAAGTTACGCACCAGAGAAAATTTACCTTATTTTCGAAAAAAGGGAGAAACAGCCCCAAAAAGTCATAGAACTTTAATGAAAATCCCACCATCGGATTCAGCGTATTAGAAAACCCCACTACAGAAGTTTCAAGCTCGGATCTGCAAAAATGTGGAATTTTGCATTTTTGCCAGAAGAAAGATCACGGATGCGTGGTTACTTGTTAACTAGTCCTAGAATATCGTAAGAAGGCTCATTTGAACGGAAATTAAAAGTTCTAGTGCCCTTTTTAAATGACCAAAAAAATTGGAGGGCAACTTGGCCCCCTCCCACGATAATTTTTTTCCCAAAGTCACCCAATCAAAATTTTGAGATAGCCATTTTGTTCAGCATAGTCAAAAAATTTTAATAAATATGTATTTGAGGATGACTCAATCCCCCATAGTTCCCGGGGGAAGGGCTGGAAGTTATGAACTTTACCCATTGTTTACATATAGTATTGGTTAATGGGAAATATGAAGACGTTTCAGGAGGGATTTTTTTATGATGGGGGAGGGGTATCAGAGGAGGGGGTTACGGGGGATTATCCTTCCATGGACGATGTTTCCTTGGGGGAAGGGAAATTTCTATGAAGGGGGATCCGCATTTCCCAGCATTATTTTAAAAACGATCAGAAATTAAATAAAAAAAAACTAGTTTTTTTCAACTGAAATTAAAGAGCAACATTAAAACTTAAAACAAACAGAAATTATTACGTATATGAGGGGATTCACCCCCTAGTGAATACCTCGCCCTTTTCGCTAAAGTTTTTTAGTACTTTCAAAAGAGCTATCTATTCTAATTAACCGGCCTTTTTGATTCAGGGGTTTGTGATTCGAACAAAATTCGAACTTTAGCGTAAAAATCAAGGTAGTGACTAGGGGGCAAACTCCCTAATATACGTAATAAAACATACGAATATAGAAATTTGTTAAGTGAGTTAATTCGTAAGTTACGTCAGAACAAAATTTCGAGAAAGCCATTTAGCCAAAAAAAAAAAAGAAAATTAATATGCCAATTTTAATTTAGTTATTCATGTACGGTGAGCCAAAATCAAAGCTGCATTAATTAAAAAACGTTCAGAAATTAAATAAGAAAAATAACTTTTTTTTTAACTGAAAGTAAGGAGCGACATTAAAAATTAAAACGAACAAAATTATTCCGCATATGAAAGGGGCTGTCCCCTCATCAATACCTCGCTCTTTACGCTGAAGTTTGAATCTGTCACACGACTTTATTTTTGAAAACAATAAAAAACTTTAGCGTAAAGAGCGAGTTATTGAGGATGGGACAGCCCCTTTCATATACGGAATAATTTTGTTCGTTTTAATTTTTAATGTTACTCCTTAATTTCAGTTAAAAAAAAATTGTTTTTTTATTTAATAACACCTATAAATCTTACTGAATCTAAGATTTTCTCAATGGGATCGAACCAAATCACCATGAACTTGCCACCACATTTGATAATACAGTTTTAACCCTTTTTTTGCTTTTCTGCAAGAAAAGTAAAGGACTTGAGTATATAGCCTACTCAGTTTTTACCATTTTACAGTGAAATTTGGTCCAAAAAGAGTACTAAATGCAAATTTCCGATATCTATTGTTAGTCGAACTAATTTCTCATTCCGGGAAGAACGAATGAAGACTCGTATATTGATATGATCAAATAGTAAGCGAGGATTTGGAGCCCCCCTTGATAGATAACATGATTAACGAATCACTTTGACTGAGCTACAAGAGGATATCCAAAAATAGCTCGGAAATCGAATGAGTTAGGGATTACATGACTTTCAGTAAACAAAATTTTCTGCCAAAGGAATGCAAATGATGTCCAATCGGACTATTCGTTCTAGAGATTGTGGAATAAAGGAAAATTATTTTGATAGAAAGAGGGATAAATATAGATATTTAAAATTTGCAAAGGGTCATTCAATTGAAGACTTCTATTGTTTCAAAGTTCAACTCAAAGTTCTATTGCACGAAAATATCCTAAAAACTTTTTCCCAGCCATCCGAAATCATATATGGTTGCGTCCTTGGGCTAAGAAAATCCCAATGCAGAAAGAAAAAATTTAAAAAATAGTGATGTATTTTAATCTGGCCCAGCAAAGAGCCAGAAAAGGGCCAAAGAGCTATTTTTCTTGGCCTGTTCGAATGGAAGGGTTTTTCATAGAACCTTGGACAGGATTTCGTTTGATTGAATATTGATTGCTCTAGGGCCTCTTTAAGAGTCAGAGGGGAATGGAGGGCAACCAGACTGTATCTGAGGCCCTTTTCTGCTATCAAGCCCCCCATGACTTCCATGATATTCGAAGAAAACTTGAACTGAACTAGAAATTTTGTCCGTAATGTTAAAGGTCTAATAAGTATGCATTTGGAAATAAACATCACCTCTTCAGTCAGGGCTGTATCGAGGATTTTTTTCGGGGGTTGTTTTACGTAAGGATTTATTTTCAAGAAGGGGGGTACACAAAAAAACATTAAAAAACGCATAAAAAAATTATTTATATCCATTTCTGTTACGATTTTACGAGTCAGACAAACATTATATCGGGGAAGGGGGGAGGAGGAGGGGGTAAACCCCATACCCCCTGGATAAGGCTTTGCCTTCAGCCCCAGTGGAAATAACCCTAAGCTGAGTAAATTACCTGTTGTCCACAGATGAGTTTTAGTTGAAAAACTCTTAGGGATGGCTCGCTAGGCCAGTATTCCAAGAACTCCACAATGGTACATTTTGGGAACGACACGAGTGACAAAAAGATAACAGACACTGATATAGATGAATAAATAAGTCTTAAAACCAGTCAGAATTAAATTGATTATCCAACAAACTCAAAACGAACAAAATTACTACAACCAGAAATTTAGCACTTCCCTTTCCTCTAGCCATAAAATTTCCAAATTTTAAGATAACTGGAAAAAAATTAATGAAAACAAACTGGATATACAACATCTAAGTAATTCAAAATTTATTTCATTGTATAAATGAAACAAATTTTCTTATGTATAAATGTAAATGTTTAAATGTCAAAAAACATTATAATACTCTTTTTTTTCGAAGATTTTTTTTCAATAAATTTTCTGAATTTGGAATTCATTTTGTTAATCTGGAATTCAACCAAACTTTTCAAATTAAAAATATTATTGTTATTTTACACGCGGGGAAAATTTCCCAGGAAGGAATTGGCATGTGGGGGAGAGAATTTTATATTAAAATGAATTAGATTTAAAAATCTTTTTCCATTAACAATCATACTAATTAACAGGTTCTCTGGAAGTTAGAAGAAACCATTTCTTTTGGCAACTGGGTTATGAACTTAGATCAGGTTGTCTGGTGAAAATTCTGTCGATTTTATGACATTAATTAAAAAAAATAAGTTTTTCAAAGAAAAAAAAAGAACTCCATTAAACCAAAAATGAGCAACAATAAAATAAAATAATCTGCAAAGCGTGAAACTACCACAAATCAGCATCGATAAATAAATGAAACCCAAAACGAACAGAAATTACTAGAAATAACCGAGTCAAACTCAAAACGAGCAGAAATTAACATGAGTAGGGCTCAAAACCCCTAAGCCTTCCTAAGGCCAGACAATAATATGCACTTTACTGAAAAATTATAAATGTTTTTACTTTCATAACTTTAATAAATCAAATAATATTATCATTTTGATTACTAAATGTCAGTATATGTATATTAAACTGACAATGCACATTCATTTGTACTTTTTTCAGTAAAGTGAAAATTATGTTCTGGCAAATATGTTTGTGGTAGTTTCACGGTTGGTAGATTATTTGATTTTATTTTTGCTCATTTTTGGTTTAATGGACTTCTTTACTTTTCTTTGCAAACTTATTTTGTTGAAAAAGTATTTTTTTAATTAGTTTATATTCGTTTTATATTGACATGGTCTTTTCAGGGAAAACGAAAATAATACTTTAAATCTTTTCGTTTTTAAAGAATTTATAGTTTGGCCTGCTATTTGTATATTGGAGAAATATTCTCAGTAATTTTTAACAGCATATACCCTTTTAAAATCTGGACACAAATAGTAGTGTTTAATTTAGTGTCATACCTCCTCTAGTTGACCTAAAATAGAAAACTTGATACCATTCGCAAAAAAATATGTTTACTTTCTTTGATAGCTTGGATGCACTTACGCTATTTTGACTTGATTAAATTTTAAGAGCAGAAGTAGCTACGAAAGTTTGTGCATAATACCCTCATTAGTTCTATGGATACTGCTGAGATGCCTTATTGGGAATTAGTATTAACACAGTGGATTTTGATTTAATCTTAAGGCCACATTTACTTTTTAAACATAATAGGCAAATGGGAGGGTGGGCGTGGGAGGGGGACTAGTTGCCCTCCAATCACTTTCGATTATTAAAAAGGGTATTAGCCCTTTCTATTTTAAATCGAATGAGCCCTTTTTTAAATTCCTACGACAACTCCTTCGATGCGAAGTACCCTGGTCTAAAAAAAAAGGAAAATAATAATAATACATTGTACTCACATCAATCTTTACTATAAAAATGTCAAGCCTTCCAATCACTTTTGACTATTGAAAAGGGTACTAGCACTTTTAATTTCCCATCGAAGGAGCCCTTTTTGAGTTTCTACGACAGCGCTTTCTATAAACACCTTATATGCCCCCAGGGCATAAATTACAACCCTTACCCTGAGGGCTGTGAGGGGTTGTCATCCTCAAAGACCTAATTTCCAAAACTTTCAACTATGTTAAACAAAATGGCTATCTCAGAATTTTGATTGGATGTGTATGGGGAAATGGAAATACTTGAACTCAAATCACTTTTGACTGTTAAAAAGGGCACTAGTCGTTTCAACTTCCAATCGAATGATTCCTTTTTGAAGTTTCTGAGATAACGCTTTCTATAAAAAAAAAACCTCATGTACCCCCATGGCGTAATTACGACCCTTGCCTTGTGGGCTGTGGGGGGAGTGTCATCCTCAAAAACGTAATTTCCGGACTTTTTAACTACGTCGAACAAAATGGCTATCTCAAAATTTTGATTGGATGTGTTTGGGGAAATAGTGGGTGTGAGAGGGGTGTTAGTTATCCTCCAATCACTTTCAACTATTAAAAAGGGCACAAGCCCTTCTAATTTCCAATCGAATGAGCCCTTTTTGAAGTTTCTACAATATCACTATCTATTAAAACCTTATATGCCCCCAGGGCATAACTTACAACCCTTGCCCTGAGGGCTCTGGGGAGAGGGGTTGTCATCCTTAAAGACCTTAAAGGGGCTATCATCCTCAAAGACCTAATTTCTAAAACTTTTATCTTCATTGAACAAAATGTCTATCTAAAAATTTTGATTGGATTTGTTTGGGGAAACGGTGGGCGTAACAGGGCGGTTACTACTACTACTACTACTAACAACTCACCACAGCACCAAGCCACCTGAGGCCAACACAGCTACGTACGCCCCTCCTCCCTCCCAATTTATTCAAAGCCTCCCTTTTTACACCCACCCATTAAGTTCCCATTTCCTTTAAATCTTTCTTTATTACGTCCTCCCACCCCAGACGAAGACGACCTGCTTTCCGTTTAGCCCTAGGTGGTTGGCCGAAAAGAACAATCTTCGGAAGTCTGTCATCCTTCATCCGCACAACGTGCCCTAGGCACCTAAAACTTTCTTTCATTATAGCCCTAGAGAGCGGTATTGAACAACATTTTTCGTATAGCTTATTGTTTGATAAACGGTCAGTCAGCCGGGTACCCAGAACAATCCTTAAGCAATTTCTCTGGAAAACATCTAGCAAATCTTCATCTTGCTGTCCAAGCCAAGGGACGTTAAGATTCCTTTATAGGGTTGTCGGACAAGGCAGTTCTAATAGTGTACTTTGTGTTTCGATCTCACACCATTTTCAAGAGTTTTCGGCTATTATTTTTGTTTCCATTGGACTGGTTCGTCTCTTACTAGGATGCAGTTACCGCTGCAACCATAATGAACCAGTTTTCGGGTATATATTTAAAACTACTAGTCTTCAGTTCTAGTAAAAATAATAGTAGCAGCAGTAATAGTTGTAGCATAAAACTAAATGAAAATAGACTATTTGCAATTGGATTGTCAAAAGGGTGTAACAGCAATATCTCAGGAACGGCATAGAGCATTAAGTTTAAACTTTCAGAATATGTTCAGGGGTACTGCAAATTTACCAAAAGATGTCATGTACATATCCTTGAACATTCCCTGAAAGTTTAAACTTAACACCCTCAGCCGTTCTTAAGATTTTTAATTTACTAGGCTGCAGCTACCACTAAAGCTACAATTTTCTCTAGAGATATTTGACGAGATGCACTTTCTCAAAGACTATTATACACAGGAAAAAACATATAACTTTTTTTAGTTGGAACAGTAATAGACGAAACACAAGGAATCAGGCATCAAAGTTAGTCAAATATGGCACCATACCCCAGAGAATGAACTTTTCAATAGATGCTTGTGTCCTAATATCTTGCCAATAGATAAGTGTGTTGCATCATTATGCAAATGATGATTTATGTTAATATATTAGTCACTATGGGCTAGAGTTTGTCCTTTACCATAATCTCCTAGAACTAGAGTTTGTGTGAAAAGACGTCAGTATATACTAACGTCTATATATGATGTATATATGTCGTCTATATGACGTATATACTGACGTAATAACGACGTTATAACTATAACTAACATTATAATATAGATTTTGATTTTTACGTCTTTTATGGTTATTACCCATGTTCATGACCTCGTTCATCATCTTCTATACGAATATGCAGTTTTTCGTAAAAAAAATGTTTTTATTTTAATTATTGATGAACACTATGATGATCATGTGCTCCACTAGTGGTGGAGAATAAAAAACATAATTAATCATTTTTAGGCAAATTTTTTCGTTGTGGGATGTGTTCGTCTTTTACCGTTGTGACCGTGACATAGATAAACGGCTCCGTGTTTTTTTGTTTTTTTTTTTAATTAAATAAAAAAAACAAGTTTTTTTAACAGAAAGTAAGGACAGACATTAAAACTTAAAACGAACAGAAATTATTCCGTATATGAAAGGGGCTGTCCCCTCCTCAATACCTTGCTCTTTACGCTAAAGTTTTTATTGTTTTAAAAAATAAAGTTGTGTGACAGATTCAAACTTTAGCGTAAAGAGCGAAGTATTGAGGAGGGGATAGCCCCTTTCATATACGGAATGATTTCTGTTCGTTTTAAGTTTTAATGTCGCTCCTTACTTTCAGTTAAAAAAAACTTATTTTTTTATTCAATTTCTGAGCGTTTTTGAATTAATGCAGCTTTGATTTTGGCTCACCGCGGTGACGCGTACAAGAATAATTAAAACGAAATTTGCATATTAATTTTACTTTTTTGGCTAAATGGCTTTCTCGAAATTTTGTTCTGACGTAACTTACGAATTAACTTACGTAAAGAACTTCTATATTCGTATGTTTTGTTACGTATATTAGGGAGTTTGCCCCCGAGTCAATACCTTGCTCTTTACGCTAAAATTTGAATTTTGTTTGAATCACAAACCCCTGAATAACAATGGCCGGTTAATTAGAATAGATAGCTCTTTTGAAACTACTTAAAAAACTTAAGCGAAAAGGGGGGGGGTATTGACTAGGGGGCGAACCCCCTCATATACGTAAAAATTTCTGTTGGTTTTAAGTTTTAATGTTGCTCATGATTCGATGTATTCGTTGTAATGCTGGTTTTCACATGTCTTCTGGCCGCAGATCTTGTTTGCGCTTCATTTTCATGCATTTTTACCTCCGACATTGGAATGCTCTAATGCCTAAGAACCATCTGAAATATCCAAAATACACATTGGCAAAAACATTGTTTTATTCTATAGTTCCAAATCCTAAGGTGGAAAATCAGCAATCAGCAATTAATAAATTTCCTTCGTCAAATTTTTTTAAAATATTAAACCGCTGATTCCAATATTTAAAGCAAATAGGTTCAGCTTTCATCCACTCTGGAGGGTTGTTTTTTGTAGACTTTGCCTTTTTTTTCCAAATAATTACCTGTAACATGTTATAACGTTCTTATATCAAATCTATTAATCTTTTATGGCACGAAAGGGTATAAAATGGCAGGAATTATGAATGTAACACGTTATAAATGTCACTAAAAACATAATGGACTGTTTGTTTGGACTGCTACATCTGTAAAACAATCGGCTATTATAAGAATTCATTTAAATACAAAGTAGTAACAACCCATTTTAAAAATTATGATTTATTCTAGGCAGTACTTTGATAAAATGACCATGAATACATATTTAATTTAAATCAGATATATAGGTCTATTGAGAAATCTGGAGTTGCTTGACGAGACGCATTTTTTCAAAGTTAATTGCACACTCTCTTAATTATTAATTTCAATTATTACTTCACAATCAAAATAACATATATCAATAAAACCAGTACAAATAAATCAACTGACGATATTTCCCTGTGTTCTTAGGATTATAGAAAACTAGTTTTCAGTAAAGCGCTGGTTTTCTATAATCCAACAAACGTAGGGAAATATCATCAATTGCTTTATTTGTACTAAATTTATTGATGTATTTTAGAGATACTGTGAAGTAATAATTTTTGTTCGTTTTAAGTTTTAACTTCGCTCTAAACTTCCCTCCGAAAAACTTTGCTTTTTAAAAATCAATCTGCCTGTTTTTAATTAAAAACTTCTTCAATTAAAAATCTCAGTCGTCCACTCACTTGCAAGTCCTGTGGACATGGTTGGTCATAAGTCTTTGAATATTTTTGGTCTCCAATTACCTTCAAATGGGACACAAAAAAGATAGACTATCAAATTTACTCTTATTGTACGGCTATCTGCTTTAGTTTTCCCTAGGATGATAAGATATCATGAAGCAGTGGAAGAATCATTTTTATACAACTCTGAAAAAGTTAGGCAGGCCTTCCCTCTCACGATGACTATCTAGCTTTCAACCCTTTCCTCACTTTCCTCCCTTCACTCACTTTCATCCCTTCATCACTTTCATCAGCTTTCAACCCTTTCATCACAAAAGTATTTCAAAAGATTTATAGGCTAAAGCTTCCTGGTTCATCCAGTAAAATTCTGAATTTATGCGAATTAGCAAGAAAACATGCGCTCTTCATTGTTATTAAATAAAAAAAACAAGTTTTTTTTAACTGAAAGTAAGGAACGACGTTAAAACTTAAGACGAACAGAAATTATTCCGTATTTGAAAGGGGCTGTCCCCTCCTCATCGCCTCGCTCTTTACGCTAAAGTTTTTTATTGTTTAAAAAAACCAGAGCTGTGAGAAAGTCAAAGTTTAGCGTAAAAAGCGCGGCGTTGAGAAGACAGCCCCTTTCATATACGGAATAATTTCTGTTCGTTTTAAGTTTTAACGTCGTTCCTTACTTTCAGTTAAAAAAACTTGTTTTTTTTATTTAATTTTTGAACGTTTTTGAATTAATGCAGGTTTTGATTTTGGCTCACCGTACATGAATAATTAAAACAAAATTTGCATATTATATTTGGTTAAATGGCTTTCTCGAAACTTGTTTAATTTTATTTACGAACGTTTTTATTAGTAATAAATATACGTAACTTA
>JAQQPU010018584.1:0-17344 GCA_029168905.1 Artemia sp. Kazakhstan ARC1039
TTTTTTTTGTTTCCTAATTTTAGAAAATAGAGCCAACTGAATTTTTTTCCAAACGTTAGATGAAACAAAAAATAAGCAATGATATTAATTCTTTTAATTTACCCATCTGTAAAGAGATTTTTATCGAAATTGTGATTTCCAGACAGAAAGTGAATTGTTCAACACGATAATAATTACTAACCTAAAAAATTTTTTTTTACCTGAATTTACATTCTTGATCCCCAGTTTGCTGGAATGAGGTCTATAGTACTCTATCAAGTATCATGACCAAAATCCCATGGGTGTATAATTGTGGGGAGGTGTTGAGGAGCGAACTAAATTTTATCCAATGTCACATGAAATAAAAAATAAGCAATGTTATTAACTGTTTCAGCTTACCAATATATGAAGAGATTTTTCTCGAAACCAAGATTTATGGATAGAAAGTGAATTGCTCAACACGATAATATTTACTAGACTAATAGAATTATTTACCAGAATATACGTTCTCGGAGCCCAGTTTTTTCAATTTTGGCCCAAAAGGATCTCCATACAACAAAACATTTTAATGAATAAAAAATCTTAAATATAATGTTTGCCCACATGACACATTTTTGATTTAGAAAAATTATCACGGGCATGTTTGTTATAGCTATTAGAACTAAGGTAAAGGTAGAGGTACTACTAGCTGAATGTAGCAAATTATTAAATAAAAAAATATTAAATTTAATGTTTACCCGCATGTCAATTTTTTGTTTCCTTATTTTTGAAAAAAATGTAGCCCAAAAGGAATTTTATACATCGTAGCATTTTTATAAATATAAAATCATAAATTTAATGTTTTTAGCGTGACGGGCAACGCTAAGTGGACCCAAATGATCCTAACGTAAAAGTAGTTAGTCTAATGTAACTTATAAAACAGTGAATAAGTTCTAAATTTTCTTGTAATCAGCCTGAAACTGAAACACTCGAAATTTAATGAACTAGCTGAGTTTGTTGTACTCAAAAGTGCTTTAATTAAATTTTTATACTCATTCAGCAACGAAAGCACTTGGAATTTACCAACTAATTGAGTTTGTTGTACTCAAAAGTGCTTTTATTAATTTTGTTGATACCAAATGCGTAACTAAAACACTCAGAATTTACCAACTAGCTGAGTTTGTTGTTCTCAAAGTGCTTTTCTTATAATTTTGGTACTCAGCCTGTAACTAAAAACATAGAATTTATCAACTAGCTAAGTTTATTGTACTCAAAAGTGCTTTTATTAGATTATTTAATCCAGTCAACAGCTAAAACACCCAGAATTTACCAACTAGTTGAGTTTGTTGTACACAAAAGTAGGCCTACTTTTAATAATTTTTTGGTACTCAGCCAGCAACTAAAACACACGGATTTATCAACTAGCTGAGTTTGTTGTACTCAAAAATGCTTTTCTTATTTTTCTTTTATGAAAAAAAAATACTGTTCATACGTCTCAGACCTTAGTAAAAACCCCTGAAAATTCCAATCTTCTGCTCTGAATTTTTCCTCCCCAAAACCAAGAAAAAAAGCTCAACTTCTGTTTTGAGTTTTTCTAAAAGGGAGAAAAGTTCAACTTCTGTTTTGAGTTTTTCTAAATCGGAAAAAAGTTCGACTTCTCTTCTGAATTTTTCCAAAACCTAGAAAAGAAAATCAACCTCTGTTCTGAATTTTCTCGAAAACAGAAAAAAAAGTTGTCGATTGTAATATTAACGCTCACAGGTGGTTTGCTTTTCATTAATTTATCTTTATATTCCGTGGTGATATTGTCTTTCAATATCTTTTTTATCATGCTTACGATTTCACTTGTCTATTACCACATTATTTTTACATAGGTCACCGTTTTGGCACATAGACAAGATACGGTTTATGATATTGGTGTAGCAATAGCCCTTACTGCTTCTTGTCTTCCCTTGAACACTAATACCCCGAAAAATTTTTGGCATTTCGACTTATTGATCGGCAATGTGTTACCATATACTCTAGCATGAATTTTGCCTCTTCATTCAATAAATATCTTTGCATTACCTACACATTATCCTACATAAACAATAGATAGGGTTTGCTTTTGATATTTTCAATCCCTTTGTCCCATTAGCTAAATCCATTTGACTACTCAGAAGCTCAAAAACTTACCCTTAGTTTTGAATTTAAACCAGTATAAGCGGAGAACTCGAGAACGACCGTCAAATGTAACCAGATATTGAAACGTTCTCTGGTTAGAGATGTCAGAAAATTAGTTGTTACGATGTATTTAACTCGATTGGTTATCTTTAATTCCCCTCTATTTGACAAGTTTCATCTTGTACGTTGAAAACACCCTTCATCCCCCAGAAAACATCCCCCCAGAAAATAAGGCTTTCAAAATTTGAGAATTTCATTTAAGTTTTTTTTTCCTTGCGGGGAAGGAATTTTGGTATTTGTGTATTATGCAGCATTCATCCAAGTTTACGCTGTGTAAAACTTAAGAACAGACCAGTTTCTGAGACAGCTAGTTGGGAGGCATACGTGGGTTTAACCGACCAGTAGCCACTTCGAATCTCGGTCCCGGTATTTTTTTAAAGTTTCTTCAATACGCAGGCGTTATTAATTATCTTTAAGATTCAGGTGTTTGTTACGTAATAGGGAATGTTTTCTTCTTTGTTTGTTACGTAATTGTTTAAAAAACCTAGAGGTGTAGGATAACCCTCATGACCCTCTAGGTAAGCGAAGAAGCCCTGGTTGAAAAAAAGTTGATCTTGGTCCAATGTTTATTGCGAGGATGTCGTAATCTCGCATGACTTGTTTTGCTTCCAGGGGACCTTTATAATCCGGCAAACAGATTTTGAAGGTCAACGACATGTGACTTTCTAGATCTGACGGTCAACTTACCTCACTTTTGGATAAGAGTTTAGTTCGTCAACATTTAAAGAATTGTTCTTGGCGTATTCTTTGGCAATAGATGCTTTTAGACTATTGGATACACAGCAATATATATGAAATACCGTCCCGATGCTAAATGATGAGCTGAGCCCGAAAATGAAAGCTAATTTGGTGTAAAATGTACCAGAAAAAGTTTCATATTCATCAATATGTGATTTTACCCTTCCCATCGTTTTGACCTTTTTTACAACCATACTATCAGAAGGCAACTGTTCCGGCATAAAATGATGAGTTCAGCCCAAAAATCAATTTAACCTGCTGTAGTGTCTACTAGAAAACCCGTTTCATATTCGTCAATATGAACTTTTAATTTTCATTTGACATGTTTCTCTCAGCACTTATTATCCACCAATTTGCCGATTGTTGGTAAAAAAAAATACGTGGGCTGATAAATTATGGTTGGCTCGTTTAGAAGACCAGTTAACGCACAAAAGGCAGCTACGCCACTTCCACTCCTTCGTGTGCAATTAATTATATCAACGTTTCGTCTCACGCTTTGTCGAATTGATTTCTCGGATAAAGCCGTAAACTAAAAAGTCACAATTGAAAATTATCCCGAGTAATCATTTATCAAGACACGTTAATGCCCGATTTTGATATCTTGTCATCTATAGATACGAAAAAGCTATTCGATATATCCGCCACCTTACAAACTAAGAAAAAATTGCACTGCGAATGTATTTTAAGTTTCACTTTACCTTTTATCAATCCTTCTAGAATAGGATGCATGTCATCAGACGTTCTGACAGATTCTGGGCTGGGCTATCCACGGATCTTGTTATTGAACAAGAGCTCATGCGTTGTCTCAAAACGGCTGGTCGTCTTACGGATAGAAGGGGTATGACAGGGGCTCTAAGGTCTTTATGGGTTCTATCTCGACCAGTCTGCTCTGCACTAAATCTTCTGATGGATGGTATGTCACAGGTTTTCTGTGGAGCTAGTGAACAACATAAGGAAACGTCCGAGCCGAGGCAGCTAAGAAACTGCAAAGACACCCATATCATTATCAATTTTTTAGAAAAAAGGATGACCATTTAATGAGGATCTTCAGCTAAGAAACATCACCAAAGGGGTGACAGCCTACGAATCTGCCAGCGTCGATTCTGCCTGATAATTAGGCCTAAAAGCATTGAAAACATGTCTGGAAAGCTGGTCGCTGATTTTGTTTTTCGAAAAAAAAAAAAAAACGGGCAGTCGAATTTCCCTAAAGGAATCTGAGTACTTTCAGCACGAACTGTGTTCCTACCCGGCACCACTTTTTGACAGTTCTTGCATGCTCCGGTCTCCGAACAAGCCAAAGTTTGCCAAGACTAATGCAGAGGATTGCAACTTGAGGAGCGCTCGGCTCCCCTTCCCAAAGGCATTAGATATATCATAGACGGTGGAGCTCTTCTGTACAAAATTCTATGGGCATAAAACGAACGATACTGCGAAATCCTTGACCATTATGCTACTTACGTGACCCAAAAGTATCGTTCTGCCACTATTGTTTTTGACGGCTACGATGGCAGAGCTACCATAAAGGATATGACCCAGTCGAAGAGAATTAGCATAACCGGTCGTGAGATCGTCTCTCACAGCCGAAATTCAGGTGAGGGTAAAAAATGATGATTTCTCGTCCTGCAAGAAAAACAAGGCCAGGGTTGGCTGTTTATCTCCGATCAAAAGGTTTCGTTGTAGTCAAGACATCAGGGGATGCAGATGTCCCAGTTGTGCATGCTGCTGCTGATTTTTACCAGTATTACGACACTGCAATTGGAGATGATACTGATATTTTGGTTCTATTGTGTTATCATGGTGACCTCTCAAGCAAGAAACTATTCTTTGCACCTGAGACAAAGTCAAACAAAGCTCCCCGAATATGGAATAATCATAAATTGAGAAGGTGAGTCAAGACAGATGCTATCTGATTCTTTTTGCTCGTGCCATGTAAGGCTGTGACTCTACTTCACGGATCCATAGTGTGGTAAGAGGCCTGCTCTGAAGAAGCTAATGGCAGATGCCGATTCTCGTACAGCAGCTGCACTTTTCATGCTGAGGCCAGCTTCAAAGGAGGAAGTAAGGATTGCTGGAGAAGACGCTCTGCTCATGATATATGGCTCATCAAAAGGGGGAAATCTGAATGAACTCCGCAGGGAAATTTTTAAAGAGAAGGTGACTACTGCTAGCACGTTGGTCCACCCAGAACAGTTACTATAAGCAGCCAAGCCTATTAGGCTTAGGTTTCACTTGTTCGCCGCCTGTGAGTCAAAGCAAATTCAGTCCCAGATTTTGCATACATGTCCAGTGGACATTGTCCGTCACGCATCAACCCAAAATCAATCCAATCTTTCATCCCTTAATTCTATGTCTACCCTAGTTCTGCCCTAGGAATGATATATGGATGGATGATAGATAAACTTATCTATTAACAATGAAATGATATTATTTTTATACAATCCTAAAATGGGCTTATCCCAGAGTTGCCTCTCAATCACTCGGACTATCTGTCTTGGCTTTTTCTACAATTAGCCATGCCTTGATGCCTGTAAAATACTTGATTTTAATTCAAGTACGCAAAAAAACTAGTTTTGCGTCGACCTAGAATGTGCAACTTTGGAAATGTTGTTCAGCTTTTTTTCTCTACAACATGGTGTAAAAATCATTTCTGTTGCAATTTGCTTTTACCAACAATCGACGAATTGGTAGGCAATAAGTGCTAAAAGAAACATTTCAAATGAAAGTAAAGAAGTGCATATTAATGAATATGAAACGGGTTTTCTAGTATACATCATGGGCGCCCATAAGGGAGGGGAGGGGCAGGGGGGGGGCTCCCGCCCCCTGGATGAATGATGCTGCCTTATTTTTATATTTTTGTTCTGAGATTTCTATTATATAGCATTAAAAGTGCCAATTAGATGAGGTTTGCCCCCCCCTGGAGTTCAGCTTATAGATGCCCATGGTACACATTACATCAGGCTAATTAAATTTTGGCTCAGCTCATCATTTTACGTCGGAATAGTTGCCTTCTGATAGTATGGCGAAAAAGATGTCACAACGATAAGAAGGATAAAATCACATATTGATGATTATGAAACTTTTTCTGTTATATTGTAGATCAAATTTGCTTTCATTTTTGGGCTCAGCTCTTTATTTTACATCGGGACGGTACTTCATATTCAGAAAAACGAACATTTACGTACAGTTCAATTTTTTTTTAGAAAAAACTGAAAAAACGAACGAAAAGCAAAAAAAAACTAGTTTTGCGTCGACCTAGAATGCGCAACTTTGGATATGTTGTTCAGCTTTCGTTTCTGAACAACATGGTGTAAAAGTCATTTCTGTTACAAATTGTTTGGGGTCAAAGTCTAGTTTGCCTGTAGTTTAAGGTCTTACCAGTAGGGAAAAATTCATTAATCCATTCCTATTGGTTTTATAAATAGCTTGCCATGAGTTATAATGCTTCCGTAGAATTTTGATGTTTCCTGGTTATGAGTTGTTTCTGAGAAGAAGCAAGTTAAAAAAAAGAGAAATTTGGTTTCGCAACATTTTAATTCATTTAAAAGCAACTCACAGCCAGGAAGTGTTAAAATCCACTTCATGCCATTTTCACATTTGATTTCTCAGTGATATTTCCCCTTTTTGATGAGTGATTTCGCCGACATAGATGAAATTATAGAAATGTGAGTAATTTATTTATGCTAAGAGAAGATTCTCTGGCTTATACCATTAATATTGAGCTAACAGTACAAACTTAGAAAAGGGTATAAACCTAGGACTGTGGCTGTTGAGGAGGAAAATTTTTAATAAAAAAATTCTTTCTTCACTATATGCAAAATAAAAGTAGTTAACACATTTTGACTGCGATTCTACAGCATTTTACCCCTAAGCCTTTCTAATGTCCGAAAGTGGATTGTGACATTATACTTTTCTGACGGCCCTAGGAACCACTGAAGCACATCAAGTTGAATGAATTTAATCTAGGCCATCCCCTAGGGCACTCTTGAGGTTGAATGACCTTCATCTAAGTCATTCCCTATTGAGGTTCCATTTCTATGGAAGCATTAGGAACCACTGAAGCTTATCAAGTAGAATGAACTTTATCAAGGCCATTCCCTAGGGCACTTTTGAGGTTGAACGATCTTTATCTAGTTCAGCCTCTATTATACTTTGCAGAGACGTATAGGAACCACTGAAGTGCATCAAGTTGAATGAACTTTATCAAGGTCATTCCCTAGGGCTCTCTTGAGGTTGAACGATCTTTTTTCTAGGTAAGCCTCTATTATACTTTGCAGAGACGTATAGGAACCACTGAAGCGTATCGAGTTGAATGAACTTTATCAAGGCCATTCCCTAGGGCACTTTTGAGGTTGAACGATCTTTGTCTTGGTCAGCCTCTATTATACTTTGCAGAGACGTATAGGAACCACTGAAGCGTATCAAATTGAATGCATTTTATCAAGGCCATAACCTAGGGCACTCTTGAGGCCGAACGATCTTTATCTAGGTCAGCCTCTATTATACTTTGCAGAGACGTATAGGAACCACTGAGGCGTATCAAGTTGAATGAACTTTACCAAGGCCATTCCCTAGGGCACTCTTGAGGTTGAACGATCTTTATCTTGGTCAGCCTCCCTTATACTTTGCAGAGAGGTATAGAAACCACCAAAGCGTATCAAGTTGAATGAACAAAACCTGTCAAAGAGTTTGATAACCTCTAGCTTAAAGGCATCTCATCGGGTTTGGTTAAGAATGCATCATGGGATGATTACAGAACTGTGAATGATGAAAAGTTGTAACATTTACCTAAGAAATAACTATATTTGCGAAAAAGGTATAGCATTTACGAATTGGACTAAAGGAACGATCTTAATTGTTGATTGAATAATAGGGATGAGAATGATCCTAATTAGTGATCGGATTGTATGAAGGTGGTAAAAAAAGGGTTAAACTGATTACCAGTTAAGGTAGCCCTGAAGGGGTTGTTAACTCATAGCTTATTTATTATAAATTTGGAATAGCATCAATCTATGGGAATGGTTAACGATGATAAAATAGCCCTGTGAGTTGACCTAGCTTTACATCACCGATGTGTTCTGTGTAATACACAAGTACCGTTTGAACAGTGTTGTCAATATAAAATATGGTCTAACGTTATAGTATACTAAAAAGTTGATACTTATAGAGATGTCAAGAAAAGAATTTTAATAATGAAATTCAGAACAACCCTTAGAATTCCTTGCAAATCAAGTAGTGAGGTGTATATGAGTCTGAACCCTCAAGGATCATAAGTACCAATGACCCTAACCACCAGGGACCTCAACCTTCAAAGGTCCTTTATCCCCAATCTCCAAGGGACCCCTTCCGCCAACTTTTTGGCCCCCCTCCCCCCATTTTTTGATTTTTTTTTAACTCGGTATTTTTTTTCAACTTTTTTTACATGGCTAAGAGTGACATAAAACATACTTAAAACAAAAATCAATTTTAATATTTTCGAAACTCAAAATGAGAATAGTATAGATATGTTTGTCATGACCTTTACTATTAGAAAAATAATTTGTGTAGTAGCACTTTTTTTACTGAATTTTTTGAAGAATGAAATCATTCAACTTTTTTTTACGTATCTTAAAATGACATGAAATATGCATGCGACTCTACCAATCATACTCCATGCTTGCTCATAGAAACGACACGGTTTTCTCACTGGTACTCTATGGCGGGTTATTGACACTACCTATTATATTGCATGTATTAAATCGGTATTTTTTACCTCCATTAATATTCTATATGACATTATTTCATTAAACATATATTATGCATTACATTTTATGTGTTTATTATTTTTAGATTATGCTAGCATATCAAACGTTTAGAATGTCTATTAAAACATCGGAGATGTAAGAAAAGAATTTTGCATTCATCTATTGTCAGACATATGGAATAACATTGACAAAATCTAAGTATCAGAGTGAATAAATTTTTCTATCAACATCGTTGTCAGATACATCGGATAAAATTGACTAAATATAAGTATGAGATTGAATAGATTCTCTATCAACATCCTTTCTCGGATACGTTGAATAACATTGTCAAAATCTATGTATTAGAGTGGATAAATTCATTATCAACTTCCTTTTGTCTAATACGTCAGATAACATTCAAAAAATCTAAGTATCAGAGTGAAAAAATTGTTCATCATCGTCATTTGTATGATATTTTTTTTTCAAAAAATCTTTTAATATGTTTAAGCAATAAATATCTTTAAGCTTAACCCGTCGTTATTATATAGAATAGTTCTATTCATTTATTAAATTATGAAGAAATTATAAGTAAGTAACAATCTCTCTCTTGAATTCACCTCTTGGATACACAATATTGAAATTTCATTCAAGAAATCATGAAAAAATTGTAAGTAAGTGACAAACTCTTTACTGATTTCACCTCTTGGATACACAATACGGATATTTCATTCAAAAAATTACGAAAAAATCGCAAGTAAGTAAAAAACTCTTTATTGTTTTCACCTCTTGGATTCACGATGCAGAAATTTCCTTCAAGAAATCATGAAAAAATTCTAAGTAAGTAAAAATCTCTATCTTGAAGTCACCTCTTGGATACAGATATTTCATTCAAGAAATTATGAAAAAATCGCAAGTAAGTAACAAACTCATTATTGTTTTCACTTCTTGGATACACAATACGGAAATTTCATTCAATAAATTATGACAAAAATCGCAAGTAAGTAACAAACTCATTATTGTATTCACCTCTTGGATACACGATGCAAAAATTTCATTCAAAAAATTATGGAAAAATTGTAAGTCACAAGTGAAAATTTATGAAAATATTCTAAGTAAGTAAAAATCTCTTTCTTGAAGTCACCTCTTGGATACAGATATTTTATTCAAAAAATTATGAAAAAACCGCAAGTAAGTAACAAACTCTTTATTGTTTTCACCTCTTGGATACACGATGCAGAAATTTCCTTCAAGAAATCATGAAAAAATTCTAAGTAAGTAAAAATCTCTTTCTTGAAGTCACCTCTTGGATACAGATATTTCATTCAAGAAATTATGAAAAATCGCAAGTAAGTAACAAATTCATTATTATTTTCACTTCTTGTCAATCCTTCCAGAATAGGATGCATGTCATCAGACGTTCTGACAGATTCTGGGCTGGGCTATCCACGGATCTTGTTATTGAACAAGAGCTCATGCGTTGTCCCAAAACGGCTGGTCGTCTTACGGATAGAAGAGGTATGACAGAGGCTCTAAGGTCTTTATGGGTTCTACCTCAACCAGTCTGCTCTGCACTAAATCTTCTGATGGATGGTATGTCACAGGTTTTCTTTGGACCTAGTGAACAACATAAGGAAACTTCCGAGCCGAGGCAGCTAAGAAACTGCAAAGACACCTATATCGTTATCAATTTCTTAGAAAAAGGATAACCATTTAATGAGGATTTTCAGCTAAGAAACATCACCAACAGAGTGACAGCCTACGAATCTGCCAGCGTCGATTCTGCCTGATAATTAGGCCTAAAAATCATTGAATCCATGTCTGGAAAGCTGGTCGCTGATTTTGTTTTTCGAAAAAAACAACAGGCAGTCGAAATTACCTCAAGGAATCTGAGTACTTTCAACACGAACTGTGTTCCTACCCGGCACCACTTTTTGACAGTTATTGCATGCTCCGGTCTCCAAACAAGCCAAATTTTGCCAAGACTAAAGCACAGGCTTGCAACTTGAGGAGCGCTCGGCTCCCCTTCCCAAAGGCATTAGATATATCATCGACGGTGGAGCTCTTCCGTACAAAATTCTATGGGCATAAAACGAACGATACTGCGAAATCCTTGACCATTATGCTACTTACCTGACCCAAAAGTATCCATCTGCCACTATTGTTTTCGACGGCTACGATGGCAGAGCAACCATAAAGGATATGACCCAGTCGAAGAGAATTAGCATAATCGGTCTTGAGATCTTCTCTCACAGCAGAAATTCAGGTGAGGGTAAAAATGATGATTTCTCGTCCTGCAAGAAAAACAAGGTCAGGGTTGGCTGTTTATCTCCGATCAAAAGGTTTCGTTGTAATCAAGACATCAGGGGATGCAGATGTCCCAGTTGTGCATGCTGATGTTGATTTTTCCCAGTATTACGACACTGTCATTGGAGATGATACTGATATTTTGGTTCTATTGTGTTATCATGGTGACCTCTCAAGCAAGAAACTATTCTTTGCACCTGAGACAAAGTCAAACAAAGCTCCCCGAATATGGGATATTCATAAATTGAAAGAGAAGCTGAGTCAAGAAAGATGCTATCTGATTCTTTTTGCTCGTGCCATGTTAGGCTGTGACTCTACTTCACGGACCTATAATGTGGGAAAAGGCCTGCTCTGAAAAAGCTAATGGCAGATGCCGATTCTCGTACAGCAGCTGCAGTTTTCATGCTGAGGCCAGCTTCAAAGGAGGAAGTAAGGGTTGCTGGAGAAGACGCTCTGCTCAAGATATATGGCTCATCAAAAGGGGGAAATCTGAATGAACTCCACAGGAAAATATTTAAAAAGAAGGTGACTACTGCTAGCACGTTCGTCCACCCAGAACAGTTACCACCAACTTCTGATGCGGCTAAATTCAACAGTTAGAGGGTTTTCTACCAAGTTCAGGTATGGTGTGGAGATCCTGATTCTGAACTGAAAGCAGAGGAATAGGGTTGGAAAAATTAAGATAACTTCTTGTATTCATTGACTTCTGACGTCCCATCAGCCCCTGGTCTGCTTTTGAAAATCGTGGAATACTCATGTCAACTGGAATGTAGCTCAACGAAATACAGCTGCTTTAAAAAAGGCTTAGCTTTCACTGCAGCATTTAAAACGGGCAAAGGGACAGCATGTTCTAACTCTCCTAAAAATGAAAAATATAACGATGAGGAGAACGTCGAAGCTTAGATATCTGAATCAAAAGAATAAGTTGTGAATACTAGTCGGAGTTTGATTCTGTATTTCAAATGTTCATGAAGTTGATTCGATAATTTTATCAGTTTTGAAAACTAGTCAGTGTATTGATAATAGTTTTTCCAAAGAGAGATTTTAAATGGTAGCCGCTGAAAACCAGTTTCATAGATGATTTCCCTTTTCGAATATTTTTCATGTTTTAATAAACATCATGCAATCATCTCTTTTAGGCCGACCCATCAGGTGATGGAGCCACCGACGATCAGATTCAGGCTAACTAATTATTAGATTTCAAAACCGACAATTTAGTCAGCAAGTGAAGGGGACTTGTTGGTCATGTGCCAATCCTATGACACGGCATTCCACCTTTAAACTACAAGCAGCCAAGCCTATTAGGCTTAGGTTTCACTTGTTTGCTGCCTGTGAGTCAAAGCAAATTCAGTCCCAGATTTTGCATACATTTCCAGTGGACATTGTCCGTCACGCATCAACCCAAAATCAATCCATTCTTTCATCCCTTAATTCTATGACTACCTACCTTAGTTCTGCCCTAGGAATGATATATGGATGGATGATAGATAACTTATCTATTAACAAATGAAATGATATCATTTTTATATAATCCTAAAAAGGACTTATCCCAGAGTTGCCTCTCAATCACTCAGACTATCTGTCTTGGCTTTTTCTACAATTAGCCATGTCTTGATGCCTGTAAAATACTTGATTTTAATTCAAGTACGCAAAAAAACTCGTTTTGCGTCGACCTAGAATGGGCAACTTTGGAAATGTTGTTCAGCTTTTTTTTCTCTGCAACATGGTGTAAAAATCATTTCTGTTGCAATTTGCTTTTACCAACAATCGACGAATTGGTGGACAATAAGTGCTAAAAGAAACATTTCAAATGAAAGTAAAAAAGTGCATATTGATGAATATGAAACGGGTTTTCTAGTACACATCATGGGCACCCATATGGGGGGGAGGGGCAGGGGAGCTGCCAACCCCCTGGCTGATTGATGCTGCCTTATTTTTATATTTTTGTTCTGAGATTTCTATTATATAGCATTAAAAGTGCCAATTAGATGAGGTTTGCCCCCCCTTGAATTCAGCTTATGGGTGCCCATGGTACACATTACATCAGGCTAAATAAATTTTGGCTCAGCTCATCATTTTACCTATTTTATTACATGTATTAAATCAGTATTTCTTACGCAGTGGAACGATAAACACATAAGTCGTATCTTAAAAAAAGTGAAGATGGTGCATTTTAAGAAAGTGTGTTCACATGATAGTGTTATTGTAGTTTTGAATGCTGACAATGAGAAGCATTTGAACTATGAAACAAGTACAAGTGGTAGCACTATCTGAAATGTATGCGTGCATTGTCATGATAGTAAGGAATTAAATTTCTTTGGAGTACCATAACAGTTCAACTCTTATGATGGTGGATATGCGAAATTGAGATCTCCGGAGATGATCGCACTGAAAGAAAATGCCAACATAGAAATAATATTTGATGAAGAGGGGCATCTTCTTGCTAGTGCTTGTAGTAACATGTTACCCAGGGTTACGTCCCATCGTCAGCTTTCGAGTATTAGCATTCAACAGAAGCTCAAAAGAAGACTTGCATACTCTTCTACTAATATCATAAACCATATCTTGTGTACGTGCCGGAACTGTTACCTGTGTAAAAATAATGTGATAATAGACAGTGAAATTTCCAGAAAAATAAAAAGGGCATTGGCAGAAAATATCAATAAGGAATATAAAGATGAATTGATGAAAACAAAATGCCAGCAAACGTCACTAGCATTGATCAAACAATTAATGAACCAAATAATAGCAAAGATGAAATGCATATTGAACATGTGGATGACCCCTCAGTAGAAATGTGTTCACATGTTAGTGTTATTGTAGCATTGAATGCTGACAAGAAGAAGTATTTGAACTATGAAACAAGTACAAGTGGTAGCACTAACGGAAACGTATGCGTGCGTTCTCATGACAGTAAGGAATTAAATTTCTTTGGAGTACCAAAAAAATTCAATTATACAAATGGTGGATATGCGAAAGTATCATTTCCAGAGAAGTTAGTACTCAAAGAGAATGCCAACATAAAAATAATAGTTAATGAAGAGGGGTATCTTCTTGCTAGTGCTTCTGGTCACTTGCTACCTATTGATAAAACCTATCGTCATCTTTTAGGTATTAGCATTCAAATGAAAGCAAAAGGGAAAAGAACTCCCTACTCTTCTACTAATATCATAAACCATATCTTGTCTACGTGCCGGAACTTTTACCTATGTAAAAATAATGCTGTAATAGACAGTGAAATTGCCGGAAAAATAAAAAGGGCATTGGTAGAAAATATCACTAAAGAATACAAAGACGAATCGATGAAAAACAAAGTTACTAAACGCCAGCAAACGTTACTACCATTGTTCAAACAGTCAATTAACCAAATAATACCAAAGACGAAACGCATATTGAACCTGTCGGTGACACACCAGTAAATAATTTGTATGACTCAAAATGGAATAATGATTATTCTACTGATTACGAGCTGAGAGAAGACAATAGCTACAATATCAAGAGAGAACATGGTGAACTATTTTATGGAACAGATTTAAAATGTCCAAAGTTGCTCATTGATATTAATAATGTATCATATTATATTTTTTGTATTAATATTCTACATGAAATTATTTCATTAACAATATATTATGCATTACATTGTTATTTGTTCATTATTTATAGAGTATGCTAGCATATCAAACGTTTAGAATGTCTATTTAAACATAGGAGATGTAAGAAAAGGAATTTGCATTCATCTATTGTCAGACACATGGAATAACATTGACAAAATCTAAGTATCAGAGTGAATAAATTTTTTCTATCAACATCTTTGTCAGATACATCGGATATAATTAACTAAATCTAAGTATCAGATTGAAAAATTTCTCTATCAATATCCTTTTTCGGATACGTTGGATAACATTGTCAAAATCTATGTATTAGAGTGGATAAATTCATTATCAACTTCCTTTTGTCTAATACATCAGATAACATTCAAACAATCTACGTATCAGAGTGAATAAATTCTTTATCATCGTCTTTTGTATGATATGTTTTTTTCAAAAAATCTTTTATTATGTTTAAGCAATAATTATCTTTAAGCTTAACCCGTCTTTATGCTATAGAATAGTTCTATTCATTTATTAAATTATGAAGAAATTGTAAGTAAGTAACAATCTCTTTCTTGAATTCACCTCTTGGATATACAATATTGAAATTTCATTCAAGAAATCATGAAAAATTGTAAGTAAGTGACAAACTCTTTACTGATTTCACCTCTTGGATACACAATACGGATATTTCATTAAAGAAATTATGAAAAAATCACAAGTAAGTAACAAACTCTTTATTGTTTTCCCCTCTTGGATACACGACGCAGAAATTTCATTCAAGAAATTATGAAAAAATTCTAAGTAAGTAAAAATCTCTTTCTTCAAGTCACCTCTTAGATAATTTCACCTCTTGGATACACAATACAGATATTTCATTCAAAAAATTATGAAAAAATTCTAAGTAAGTAAAAATCTCTTTCTTGAAGTCACCTCATGTATACCCAATACGGAAATTTCCTTCAAGAAATTATGAAAATATTTGCAAGTAAGTAACAAGCTCTTTATTGATTTTACCTCTTGGATACACAATACAGATATTTCATTCAAGAAATTATGAAAAAATCGCAAGTAAGTAACAGACTCATTATGGTTTTCACTTCTTGGATACACAATACGGAAATTTAATTCAAGAAATTATGAAAAAATCGCTAAGGTTCACTTAGCGTGGCGCGCCACGCTAAGTGAACCTAAATGAACCTAACGTGCATACAGTTATTTAAAAAAAGGGTTGTATTGTAGGTTGGCTGCAGGTGCCCGGGCGAAGGAAAAATCAGTTGTGCTGTTATCTATACCTTAACTGAAATAGATGGTAGCACTTGCTTTATAAAAAAATGAACCTAACTTTTTGCATGTCTCTCTCACTAGGCCCCTGGGGCGAATTCAAGAGAGAGTTTGTTACTTACTTACTTACATTTTTTTTCATAGTTTCTTGAATGAAATTTCCGTATTGTGTATACAAGAGGTGAATTCAAAAAGAGTTTGTTGTTAAATTACAATTTTTTTCATAATTTCATGAATGAAATTTCTGTATTGTGCATCCAAGAGGTGAATTCAATAATGATTTTGTTACCTACTTACAATTTTTTCATGATTTCAGGATTGAAATTTCTGTATTGTGTATCCAAGAGGTGAATTCAAGAAAGAGTTTGTTACCTAATTACACTTTTCATAATTTATTGAATGAGATGTCTCTATTGTGTATCGAAGAGGTGAATTTAAGAAAGAGTTTGTTACTTACTTACATTTTTTCATAATTTCTTGAATGAAATGTCTGTAAAGTCTATCCAAGAGGTGAATTCAAGAACGATTTTGTTACTTATTTACAATGTTTTCATAATTTCTTAAATTAAATTTCTGTATTGTGTACCCAAGATGTGAATTCAGGTAAGAGTTTGTTACTTACTTACAATTTTTTTTATCTCTTGAATGAAATGTCTGTATTGTGTATTCATGAGGAGAAATCAAGAAAGAGTTTGTTACTTACTTAGAATTTTGTCATAATTTCTTGAATGAAATGTCTGTACTATGTATCCAGGAGGCAAATTCAAGAAAGAATTTGTTACTTACTTACAATTTTTTCATAATATCTTGAATGAAATTTCTGCATTGTGTATCCAAGAGGTGACTTCAAGAAAGAGTTTGTTACTTACTTATAATTTTTCATAATTTCTTGAAGGAAATTTCTGTATTGTGTATTCAAGAGGTGAATTCAAGAAGGAGTTTATTACTTACTTACAATTTTTTTTATAGTTTCTTGAATGAAACGTCTATATTGCGTATCCATGAGGAGAAATCAAGAAAGAGTTTGTTACTTACTTACAATTTTTTCATAACTTCTTGTGTTTTTCACTTACAATGTTTTCATAATTTCTTGAATTAAATTTCTGTATTGTGTACCCATGAGGTGAATTCAGGTAAGAGTTTGTTACTTACTTACAATTTTTTTTATTTCTTGAATGAAATGTCTGTATTGTGTATTCATGAGGAGAAATCAAGAAAGAGTTTGTTACTTACTTAGAATTTTGTCATAATTTCTTGAATGAAATGTCTGTATTATGTATCCAGGAGGCAAATTCAAAAAAGAATTTGTTACTTACTTACAACTTTTTCATAATTTCTTGAATGAAATTTCTGCATTGTGTATCCAAGAGGTGACTTCAAGAAAGAGTTTGTTACTTACTTATAATTTTTTATAATTTCTTGAATGAAATTTCCGTATTGTGTATTCAAGAGGTGAATTCAAGAACGATTTTGTTACTTTTTTACAATGTTTTCATAATTTCTTGAATTAAATTTCTGTATTGTGTA
>JAQQPU010018586.1:0-16235 GCA_029168905.1 Artemia sp. Kazakhstan ARC1039
CTATCGTTATAGCTACATTGGGTACCTGTCTTGTACCTATCGTTATATCAATATTACTAATGGCCTTTACTTTTCTTTGAAAATCTTATTTTTCGGAAAGTTTTTTTTAATTAATACCATACAAGGATAAAACCTTTACTAAAGCTCTTCTATCAACAGAATCGAAAGCTTGCTCGTAATCTATAAAACTGAGGACCAAAGGTGTTTGAAAACTCAGGCACTTTTCAATTATTAGCCTAAGAGTGAAAATTTGGTCGACACATCCTCTACCTTTTCTAAAACCGCACTGCTCTTCTCTTAAAACTTTGTCTATGGCATCTCTCAGTCTAAAAGTATCATATTACTAAGTAATTTACTACCTACAGAGACCAGACTAATGCCTCGATAATTACCACACTCACTTTTATCACCTTTCTTGTAAAGTGGCTTAATTAAGGTTTTCCTAAAATCGTTAGGTACTTCCCTTTTTTCAAAAAACATATTCATAATCTTCAATAACTTATTTCTAACCTCAGAGCCACCATATTTAAGAAACTCATTTGCCACCCTATCAGCACCTGGAGCCTTATTATTCTTTAATTCTTTTAGTACTGTTGCTAATTCCTCCTCACAAAACATATCTTCCTTCACATCCAAAGTATTACAAACTTTTTCATTTTCCTCTATATTTTTTCCTGCAACTCTATCTCGGTTAAGCAAATTCTCAAAATGTTCGGCCCATCTCTCTTTAGTTTTTTCCTTATTGCTAATTGCGACCCCATTCCTAGCTTTAACTGGGATAAGTCCGGATTGACTACCCCCTCTCAATTTGTTAACGTGCCAGTACAATATTTTACTATTATGCCGTCTAGCTGCATCTTCCAGATCCTTGGCAATTTTATCCATGGCCTCCACTTCACACCTCCTTACTTCATATTTTAATGCTTTCTCCACTCTCTTTACATTTCTTTTGTTTTCATACGATCTATCACTCAGATAATTCTTGTACAAGTCCTTTCTCCTTTCTATTAAACATAAAGCTTTTTCACTAATATTCTTAGCTGCAGTTCTGGCTTTCTTCCCTAATACACCTTCAGCAACTTCACAAATTATTTTTCTAAAATTATTCCAACCATCTTCTACATTATCAAACTTTAAACTCTCAAGTTTAGTACTCAACTTTTCCTCGAAACATCACCAACATCATAACTTCCCGGGAGGTAGTCCCGATTCTAAGCAATGTTCTTGAATAAAATTTTCTTTATTTCAAGATTTTTATGAAAATGTCGCTTTAAACCCCGATCCCTAGAAATCAAAGAGATTTTGATCAAATGAATTAAAAACTGTAAAACTCACAAACCAAGCCCTACTAGTCGGTAGAATTGTGATAGGTAAGAATTTTCAAAGGTGTGAGGTTGCCCCTTATATACAGGGCTAATAAATTTGGTAGCGTGATACAAATTGAGGCTTGGGTAAGAAATCGGTACTCAGAATTTAGTGACAACTGATTTTTATTACAAAAGAAGATAAAAAGAAAAATATTCTAATTCTGATTATGTTGAATCTTTCTAAACCTCTTCTAGGTCTAAGGTCAAATGATCTAATAGTTCAATCCACCAATGTTTACCGAAAAGAAAAAGATTAAGTTAATTCTAGGCTTTCGAATGTTTCTACTTAAAAGGTTACACTTGAATAGCTAGTCAAGGCTTGAGTTCTGGTTTATTAAAATCCTTTAGTTCAAGCTATTGTTGAGCTAAGCTAAGAATAACCTTACTTACTTTTAATTCAATTTTCATTAACCCAAACCAAGAGATTCTCTTTTTATTTCTTGAAAAGGGCTGTGTATTCTTTGGACCTTTATTAATCTTTAACTTTAGTAGGGAAAACTTAATTAAAAATATATGGACATAAAGGTTTGGAAATTTTTAAGCTGACAATATTGTTCCCTTTTCCCCTAACCTACCTGCATATACATTAAGGTTACCTTTGTATAAACATACAGTACGGGTTTAACGAAATGAAAGAATGATTAAAAAGGGAACAGTGTTCCTCTTCGTATAAACGTCTGAAGATTGCACGAAGGGGGGGGGGGGGGGTAAGTAATGTTATTGTCCGATAATTCAAATTTTCGGATATAAGGTGTTTATAAAGTCAAGCTAAGCCTCAAGGGACTCTAGGCTGAAAAGGGGGAGCACAAATGGCTCTCCTAGCGTTCTCTTCTTGGTTAAGGTTCCTTCCCTCTTTGAGACCTCAGTTATTCAAAGCTTAAATTTCTGGGAAGAAATTTAATTTAGCTTATTTTAACCCTAAAATGCTGTTTTGTCCAAATAGCTCAAGCCTTGTCTAAGTGGAAATACTACTTAAACCCAAAATCACCAACTTTATAGTAAATGTAGATTTCAGCACTAGGTTTTATTATTTTCTCCCATATACGTATTAAAGTTATCTCCAAATGACAGAAATCTTTAGAGGTTTTCTTCTTATTTTAATTTATCTTCAAACTTTTGTCTCCAAGGGTAATTCAGACAGACAGTGGTAGTTTATCGTAATTACAAAGTAAAACACTTACTCTTTGTTTGATCCAAAAAGACTACCCTGTTTTCGTCCCGAATCCCTATTTTAAGTTCTGTCTTATTTTGTTCTTCTTTCCTCTCATTGGTCAGAGACCAGTTTGATGTAATTCAAATAATTGTTCTTTGTTCAAAAGATTAGTTTCCGCTTTCTCTATTAAAACCCTGTTTTTGTCATGCTATACAAATCGCGTAATACTTCTTGTCGTTGACCTCTTGAGTTTGAAACGGAGGTCCGGTATTTGCATTTTATTGCCCTAAATGGATCAAGGGTATTCTTATTCAAATGTAATGTTGTTTGTTCTCCTTACACAAAGGAAATTCATACTTCGTTACCTTTATAATTACTCAAAAAGTCATACTTTGCTATTTTTACAATTTAGTCAGGTTATGATGGCTTTCCCACATTCTCACAAAGGATAGTAAATTTGACAATGGTTGTAAATTTAAAGTTTAGGTTTAATACCAGCAAGTCCATATCTATGGGGAAAGGGGTTACTGGGTTAGAAACCCCATTCCGAAATTGTGCCCAACTCACAAAAAAGTAACAAAAATACGTAAAAAAATGTTTTGGGTGCGTTTTGGATTCTGGCCGCCCCCAAATCTTTGAGTATTTATAACTACTTTGTAGTATAAATTACTGTAATAAATTACTTCGGTCCTTTCAGCCCTAACCAATGGGGATTATTTATGTTCCACTTAGTGGAGGTATGCTTTCAAAAAGACATGGAGATTTCTTTACCATTTTTTTTATTTTTCCCCCCTTTATTAGCTAATATTGTTCTTCAGTATTGATTCAGTCTTTGAACAGTTAAGATTTATCTATTCTTTTAAAAAGGATTAATCCCAGTTTTGAACTAGTTGTCGTTAAAGGATTTTATTCTGATTTAAATAGACACTGAATTCTTTCAGTAGTTACGAAATAGTGAGAACGGTTTTATAAGTGAGAACGCTTTTATGAGAAAGTCTTATAAACTATTAAAATATCTAGTCAGTATCTGTAACCTAGTGGAATGTGTGACGTCACTGGATAAATTGAATTGACTGGAGTTTTCTGTCCAATGCATTAATTGAACTTTTGGCTTTCTTAAATTGATTTAATTCCATAAGATATGCAAGCACGGCATGCCAGTTTGGCAATAATAAGGATTATTATTCATCAGTATTCATTCCGCTAACATCTAAGTACATAGGCAGTGAAATAACTTGAAAAACCAGCTCCTATTGACAAGAATTGTCGTGTTAAGTGGAAATCTTACTTTATAAGACTTGCTATGTTAAGTGGAAATTTTGTGAGAATAATTACAGTCACTTGAATAGTCACTCGGATGGATCTGTGAGGTTCGGCCCTCACAGAAAGATAAGTAATCTTTCTAATTATTATAACCATATTTCCAGATTAATTATGACTTCTCTTAATTTATCTGAAACTCTACAAGAAATTAATCGAAAATTGAACGGAATAGAAATAGTTTCGTCGCAGGTTCAAGAGCGTAGAGACGTCCTATCGGCTATTTCGTCGCGAATTGATTCGACAGTAGAGAAGTTCTCGCAAGATACGTCACAATTGAAGAACGATTACCTAAGTTTGCATGCTGAAATGTCGGCTACTAACGTAAAATTGCAAAGACTAGAAAATTAGTCTAAAAAGTGTAATTTGGTCCTGTATAATTTCGATCCTACAAACAAAGGTTTTTCGTTACGAAAAGATGTAATGAAAGCTCTGAACTTACATGTGCCAAATTTAGGGCTAAAAATGATGGACATTAGACATTTTTCGGCTAAACACTAAACAAGGCACGCAACCGGTGTTGGTTAAGTTTACAAGTGGTTACATTCGTGATACAATATTGTGTTCAAGTGTGCACCCGAAAAGGGCGGGTCTTGGTGTTAGTCCCGATTATACAGAGCGTGAAATGTCTATCGGTAACCGCCTAAAGCCTTTTCTTGAACGGGCTAGAGGAGAAAATAGAGAAGCAAGACTAAGAGGGACAAAGTTATATATTGGTCAACAGTTTATTACGTATAGATCTGATAAGCAGTCTGTAGTTGAGGTTACGAAAGCTCCTAATATAGAGTCATCAGCGAGTACCATGACCCATTTTAAGGAAAATGTTGGATAAAAGTTTCACCGTGAACCTGGGTCCTTATCAGTTCCGCAAAAAAAGTTTAGTAAAGAGTTTGGTTTCTGAAAATAATCGGTTTAACCTGGAAGAACCTTGCAATTCAAGATTTTGGACCACAAAGAAAGCGATCGCAGAATGGTAGAGCTTATGGAAGAGTTGTATTACTGATAACGAATAGATGGCAAAATGTATCTCGGTTGAAAAGTATTTCATGTAATCTAGTATGGGTGAGAGTATCTTTAGGTAGTAACTCGTTTATCTTTTGTTCAGTGTCTTTACCGCCAGAAACTAGCACTTTTAGTGATGAAGATACCTGGGAGATATTAGAAAATAATATGGATCGTTTTTCAGAACAGTTTCCATCCGATTATTTTATTTTTATAGGGGATTTTAACGGATATGCAGGAGAGGACAAAGGAGTCCGTGAGGAGGAGGTGGATCTCGAACTTGAAAAAATGATTGGAGTTTATATGATTGAGCCATCGGTTAGGAGGAGGACGAGTAAGGACAGTCATCGGAGAAAGAATAATTGGGGTAAAAAACTATTTGATTTTTTTGGTAAGCAGAATTTGGTTATTTTGAATGGGAGGACAGGGAAGGATAAAGGAGTGGGGGATTTTACATGTTTTTCGGGTAAATCTCCAAGTTTTATAGATTATGGGGTTGTTAGTCTGGGGCTTCCTTCTTGTTGTGTGGATTTTGAGGTGATGGCGCTGGCTGGGTCGGATCACGTGCCTATTAGGGTTGAATTAGGAGGGGGAGGATGGGATTAAAGCCGGAAAAAATTCTGGGGTTAAGGGAAAGATGGGTAATGAGCTTGAATGGAGGGAAGGTTTAAGGTTTGATAATGATAGTGAGGAGAAGTTGAAAAAGGTACTAGTTGAAGATAGAGGGCTGGATTCATTCATCCAGAAGAGTGAGGATATGGCAAGGGAAGGGGATATATCAGGTTGTGTTGATTTTTCGTCGAAAGTTTTGTATAAGATAGGAAATAAGGTGGCACGTAGGAAAAAAATGGTAGGAGTACTGGTTTGATGAGTTTTGAAGGAGGCACACTTGTGCCTCTTTAAAGAGGCGACCCACCACAATGTTAAGCGATATCCGGTCCTAGCGGTCGCAGAGAGATGGCGGTGATCACCTTTTTCTAGGCTAAGCTCAAACTAAGAAACATACAAAATTTCACCCCCCTCCGACCTTATCTTCATTGGGGAAAGTGGGCCAGAAGTTTCGACCCTCCCACCACAGCCCCCCTTTAACGTTGTCCGATCGGACTGAAATTTAGAGGATAAGCTTTCCTAGAGCCTGAAAGCTTATCTTCAAAGTTTCAGCTCAATCCAATCTTTCCTTTCTTGTTTTCCAAGCACCAAATATAGCCACTTAATGTTCATCAATTTTTTTTTATCAGCCACGCCTACAGGCCACAGATGGCAACGGATCCAGGTGAATGAGGAATCATTCGAACCGGAATTTGACCTGTTAGGGCCTTTTGATATTTTCAGATCGAAAAAATTATCCTCCGAATTTACATTTACGAAAAACCTCGTTTTCCTATAAGAGCCCATGTTATTTTTGAAATTTCTAAAAGCATAGTATTTCATTATTAAATTAGATCAAAATAGTCTTCTTAACCTGACAAGGCCGACTGCAAGCTTCCAAAAATTCCAGCTCTTTCCCAGAAATTTTTTTTTGTCGAAAAACGAAAATCTTACTTTGTATTTGCTTGCGTCGAAAATAGATAGCAGAGACTAAAAATAATTTAACAATAGTCTCTGATAGTACAGTGGTCACTATTCCCGTCTGTCATGCGGAACACTCGGGTTTGATTCCCCGTCAGAGTAAATTTTTCATATATTGAATTTAAAGTAGTATCTCTTAAATTTAAAATTTAAAAAAGAAACTCAGTTTCTTTTTTAAATTCAATCTATTAAATCTTTCGGCTCAACAGGCGTCTCCAGAAGAATATCACAGTCGGCCTTAAGCTTACAGGTAAGTTTCTACTGCTTTGATAACATGCCGTATACCCGCATGCTCGAAGAAAATTTGAAAAAAGAAAATCTTACTGTGCATTTGATTTGAGTATTCAGGAATTAAGAGCCTTAACACAAGAATCTTCAAAAGCGTGGGGCTTGGGGGCGGCAGCCCCCCAACTTTAACTCCTGACACGATCAGCTAACAGTTAGTCAAGCAATAATAAGTAATAAACTGTAAAAAAACGTGCAGAAATTATTCGAAAAAAACTACGTTTTCGAAAGAGTTAAAGAGGCTGATTCCCAAGTTCGAACCTTAAAACGTAAAGGGATTAGGAGGTGCAGTTGGGGGGCTACCACCCCCCAAAACCCCCGCTTTTGCAGCCTCTTTTGTTAAGATTTTTATTTTGGGGATCTGCCACCCCCTCAACCCCCGCTTTTTCCCTTGCAAAGAAATGCTTTGCAACACAACGAAGTATGCTTGAATTTTTTACCGTAAGATCATCCTATTGTATCTCTTTGATTAGAAACAGTACTGAGCCTGTTTGCTGGATTTTTTACAGTATATTTTTCCCTAACCGATAACAAGCTATAATGTGATGAACTTGGTACGACCAACTGATTGCAGGCTACAGAACTTAAAAAACCTTAACAAAAGAGGCTGCAAAAGCGGGGGGTTTGAGGGGCGGCAGTCCCCCAACTGTACCTCCTAATCCCTGTACGTTTTAAGGTTCGAACTTGTGACTCAGCCTCTTTAACCCTTTCGAAAATGTAGTATTTTTCAAATAATTTTTATAAGGAATGTGAGAAAAAGAAGGAGGTTTTAGTAGCTTTTAGATTGCTTAAGGCTAGTAGTAAAGTTGATCCTTAGGGACAAGCAAATGGGATATAAAAGGCTACTTAAGTTGAAGAAGAGACGTTTTGAAGAGGAAGAGAGCCAAAAAATATGGGAGAAATTTAGTGTGAATGATACAACGGAGTTCTGGAAGTTAATTAGGAAATCAACAGAAAACAGAAGATTGACTGATTCAGTCCCTCACGCCGGTACCTGGCCAGATTACTTAGAACAAAAATACAAAGAGATATACACCGAAGAGGACGAAGAGAGAACTGATGAGGAGATGGATAGTTTAGAAGAGACAGCCGATTTTGAGTTGGATTCAGAGGACGCTAAAATACTGGAGCCCGTTGGTCAGGAGGAAATATGGCACGCCTTGAAAAGCATGAGAGGGAACTCAGCACCAGGCATCGACGGAGTACCAACTAAGCTGTTGAAATGGTGAAGAGCATGGATACTGCCAGTGCTTGCATTGATATTCTCGACAATTCTAAATACATCTCTATGGCCGCAAAATTGGCAGATATCGATTATGATCCCATTATTTAAGAAAGGAGAAAGAAGCCTGGACAAGAACTACAGGGGGAAGTTTAGGAAGTTCTATCAGTAAGTTTTTTTTGTAGAGCGCTGTCTAATACGATGGATAAATGGTTGCAATATAAAGGTAGATTAATTGAATGTCAGGCAGGGTTTAGGGAAAACTATAGTACAATTGATCAAATATTTTGTTTACATGTTTTAGTTAGTAAATATACGAGGTATAGAGAAAATAGGCTGTTTACGGCGTTTTTGGACATTAGGGGAGCATTTGATGAAGTTTCAAGGAGTATGCTGAAAGGGGTGTTGGTAAAATTAGGATTGCCAATTAGGTTAGTAGAAGTTGTAATGAAAATGTATGAGGTGGTTAAAGTAGTAGTGAAGGTAGGTATTGCTTATTCTAGGCCAGTTTTAAGTAATGTAGGCCTTAAACAGGGATGCACTCTATCACCGCGTTTGTTTTCTTTTTTTATTAATGATATTGAGGAGTATTTTAGAAATAGAAATGCCCCTATGTTAAAATTAATGTCGCTGGAGCTGTTTCGTTTATTATTTGCAGATGACATAATATTGCTTGTGAAATCGGCTCCAGATTTGCAAAAGATGTTAGAGATTTTGGACAGTTATCTGGGGAGTAAAAAATTAGTTTTAAATGTTGATAAATCAATTATATTAGTTCTTGGAAAAGAAGAAATGGAAAAGAATAAGTTTTATTTTAAAAGGAAAGAGATGAAAGAAGTTAAGGATTTTATTTATTTGGGATATAAGTTCACAAGTTCAGGGAGATGGAGTGATCAGGTGCAAATAGCGAGTTGGAAGGGTCAGAAGGCTTCATGGGCGTTATTGAAGAGTCCCCTTAAGGCATCTAGGACTGGCAGATATTAAGCTACAGAAGAGAATTTTTGAGACGAAGGTAGGCCCAAAATTGAGTTACGGTGGGGAAGTTTGGGGGCTTGAAAAAGAGGAAAACAATAGAGAGAATTTATTTAGGACATTTCAGGAGACTTTTAGGGCTAAACAGAAAATTTAATAGTCAGGTGCTAAAGGGTGATCTAGGATTGTTTTCATTGATTGTAAAAAGATTGGTTAGAATGATAGAATACTGGGATTGGTTTACAGAATGATAGGTTAGTAAATGCAGCTTATCTGGAAGTGTTGCAGGATAGAAGGAAAAGTTCATGGGCTTCCTAGGTGAAATCAATCTTAAATAGTTGCGGGTTATCAGGTAGCATGGAATGAAGGGAAGGGGATAGGACTGGAAGTAGAAAATGTAACAAAATTAGTAAAGGGTGTGCTTGAAGATCAGGAGATTCAGAAATGGCAGTGTGAAGTCACAGCCATGGTGTCCCTCGGCGTTTACTGGCAATGGAAGGAGGTCTGGGGATATGATATTTATTTTAAAGTGGGTTTAAATAGTGAAGAAATTAAGTACCGTTGATTTTAGTATTTTGTTGGATAGATTAAGGGATCTGAGTGTAAAAGGGAGATGTTTGAATTGGTTTAGTTCGTATTTAAATGGTAGTTCAGTTAGGGTAAATCTAGGGAAGAAGTTTTCTAAGTTTTTCCCTGTTGCTTGTGGAGTTCCCCATGCCTCCGTCTTAGGACCCCTCTTGTATTTAGTGTATATTGACAGTATGCGGTTTTATATTCCTGGTGCGTCTATGACATCTTTCGCCGACGATACAGCATTTGTTGTGGCAGCGAAGACTCTTGAAGAATTGGTCCAGAAAGCAAACAGAGCTCTGCAAGGGTTGAGTGACTTTGTAGACATTAGCTTACTTAGCATTAACGCATCAAAGAGTAACTATATTCTGTTTAGTCGGACTGGTGTATCCCCAAATCTTTCCAGTGAAATCATAGGCAGCGCACTAGCGCTGCCTAAGTAAAGAACGATGTGGGCACAATGTGTTGTTTTTTTTTCTCCATACCCGGGCACTTCGTATCGAAGGAGTCGTCGTAGAAACTTCAAAAAGGGTTCACTCGATTGGAAATTGGAGTGGCTAGTGCCCTTTTTAATAGTCGAAAGTGATTGGAGGGAAACTAGCCCCCCCCACGCTCATCATTCCCCCAAATACGTCCAATTAAAATTATGAGATAGCCATTTTGTTCAGCGTAGTTGATTTCCAGATAGAAAATATCTTTTTTGAGGAGGACACTCCTCCACAACCAACGGGGCAAGAGTTTTAAGTTATGCCCAAAGGGCATATAAGGTTTATATAGAAGGCGTTGTCGTAGAAACTTCAGAAAAGGCTCATTCGATTGGAAATTCAAAGGGTTAGTGCCCTTTTCAATAGTCAAAAGTTATTAGAGGGCGACTAGCCCCCCGCCCCAACGCCCATCATTCCCCCAAATACATCAAATCAAAATTTTGAGATAGCCATTTTGTTCAGCTTAGTTGATTTCCAAATAGAAAATATCTTTTTGTGGAGTACACTCCCCCACAACCCTCGGGGCAAGGATTTTAAGTCATGCCCTTGGGGCTTATAAGGTTCTTATAGAAGGTGTTGTCGTAGAAACTTCAAAAAGGCTCATTCGATCGGAAAATCAAAAGGCTAGTGCCCGTTTTAATAGTCGGAAGTGATTTGAGGACAACTAGTCCCCCCCCCTGTGCTCATCATTCCCCCAAACACATCCAATCAAAATTTTGAGATAGCGATTTTGTCCAACTTAGTTGATTTCCAGATAAAAAATATGTTTTTGAGGAGGGCACTTCCTTACAACCCTCGGGGCAAGGGTTTTAAATTATGCCCTGGGGGGCATATAAGGTTTTAATAGAAGGCGTTGTCGTAGCAACATCAAGAAAGGCTCATTCGATTGGAAATTCAAAGGGCTAGTACCCTTTTCTAATAGTCTAAAGTGATTGGAGGGCAACTAGCCCCCCCCCACGTTCATCATTCCCCCAAACACATCCAATCAAAATTTTGAGATAACCATTTTGTTCAGCGTACTTGATTTCCAGATAGAAAGTATGTTTTCGAAGAGGACACTCCCCCACAACCCTGCCAAGATTCAAGAAGAGTTAGTGAACTTTCTAAGTCAATGAACCGGTAACCTACTTTGACCTGCAATTTCGAAGAAACTTGTACCATCTTTACTCAACGCAGTGTTACAAAATTCAAGAACAAGTTAGTGAATTTTTTAAGTCAATGGACAGGTACCTTGCTTTGACCCGGAAATGATTATTTTGTTTAGTATAAAAGCAGTTTGTTTTAATTTTGATTAATTAGTAAGTAATGGGAAACCATACATAACTTCCCTGATTGGCTTAGAAAGAAACACGTGATCCTGTTCCCCTTAGAGGCGTGGATCAATACATTCCCCACCGATTATGCAAATCACTTTCTCAGAAATCCACTTCCCCTTTAGTGGATCAATAATCCTTGAATAAATTATGTAAGGTCAGTATTCAATAGCATTGTGTCGTTAGTATTCAGTGCGCATGCGCAAACTTCACCCCAGAGTCATTACAGCTAGACGAACAACAACAAATAAATCGACCTTGACCCCATTAGACTCGATCAATAATCCTTGAATAAATTAAGTTCGTACGGCGTCAGACTCAATTATAGATATCAGCAGCCATCTCGTCCCATATTCATTAGGTCATCCCTACTAATTTTTTAGTTCTAGTTGTTTATATATGTTAGAATTGGTGGCCAGCGTGTACCCCCACGGAAAATACCCAATGTGGAAAATAAGGCTTTCCAAATTTGAGAATTTTATTTGAGCTATTTTTTCCGTAGGGGGGAAGAATGACACTTGTGTTTTATGCGCCACTCACTCAAGTTTACGCTGTGTAAAACTCGAGAACAAATCAGTTTCTTCGTTAGTTTCTTTCAGCTTAGCGCGAGACAAGACAAGGGCAAGTGACATAATAGATGGGAAATATATAATTTGGCCTATATATTTGCACGCAAGGGGAAGGGGGTAAAGTTCATTGTCATAAAAGCCGCCGAGAATCTCTTCATCTTTAGTGTCTCGTAGACGATAATTTATGGATTTGGTGTCTAGGATTTTTGCCACTTTAAAAAGTTCAGGGCGACCACAAGTAATTGCCCTTTTCAATAGCATTAGTTGTTCTATTAATTCGAACAGCATCACCAACATTGAATTTTTTCTTCACAATCATTTCATTGGAATAATGTTTAAGAAAAGTATCAAATGTATTATGATGATAATGATCAACTTCCGGTGGGGTTGAGTTGGACAGTGATCGATGGGGTCTTTGATTATAAATCAACCTGATTTTTCCTAAATCATGAATAAAAACCTCTGTATTTTTTAATGTACAGTATCTTGAAATTAAAAGTCGAAATGGTTCTGATCAATCGTTCAGCCACTGCAACCTTGATCGGGTTATGACTGTAATACAAATCTGTGCCATATTTCAATAGAATTTTGTTTACATGCGGATTAACAAATTCACTCCCTTGATCTGTCTGAATTTTACTATTGGAATCTTGGTGAAGTATTGTGCCTAGAGCAATTGAAATCTCCTCCCCACGCTTAGATTCCAATGGAATTGCATAAGAATAATGACTAAATATACTAATCACAAATAGAATGTACTTATAGGGTTTATTGTATTTTCGCTGTATCTCATCCAAAGTCATAAGATCAGTTTGCATGATTTGCAGTGGGTAAAAAGCCTTTGTTTTTCTATATTGATTACTGCAAAATCAACGATTTCGATGAAGAGTATAGCTCGGGTCACTTTGCAGATATTCTTTTGCTACACTCTGTTGGACATTACAGGCACGAGCAAGTGTACTGGGAGCACTAAGACTCCCCTGCTCACCAACATTTGCATAGATATGTTTCAGAGTTTCATCCATTTTGCGTGTAAATGTGTACTTCCTTTTCCACTGCCCTTTTGTATACTGGCGGCAGCGGCGGTGGTGGCGATGGTTGAAAGACGCTTTTTCCTACCCTTTAAAGTTGAATCATCATCATCACAACTGTTGTAGATTGATTTTGGTGTACTTGTTAGCAATAGCGTTTTAAACTCATCCTTTTCGGAACTGTTATCATCATTATCATCATCATCATTTGCTGATATCAATTCTTTTAAAATGTTCCTGTTAAACATAAGTGCTTTGGGAAAGTTTGATGTGTTTAAATATTTCAGAAGATTTGTGTCAATGGATACAGTTTTCTTGTCATTTGAGACAAAATCACCTAGTAGATCAATGACATTGTAAGTGCTGCTACCTAGAGTGATTTGCTTACTTGTAGCATCAGTTTTGACCTCACTGCTTTCATTCAAATAGTTTAATAATCTTTTACCCCAACCCGGTAAGAAACTGGTAATAAATCTAATATTTTTGATATGTCCGATAGTAATGGTGCTGCTGCTGCTGCAGTTGAAGAACTACTTGACTCTTGTGTCTTATCTGCAACTTTCATAACACTGACGGGTTTTATTTGATACGATTTTGTTTGTCAATATGTCGAAGTGCCGTTTGAAAAATCAAAATTTTCTGATCATCAGGTATACTATTGTCATTAAGGAAATCTGTGAGATTACCCTCAACAGTTTGCAGTGGGGATAGAGCCTCATCAATTGCAGTCAATTTATATGGTTTAGCCACATTTTTCTTATGACGACGATGACGACGACGACGGTGATTATGGAAGAAGTAGATTGCTTACAAGACCGGCAATTATTGGCAATAAAACTGTGAAAAATCTTCTCCTGCCTAAACTAAATGTTTTCTTTTCCGTTTTTGACTGTTTTTTCTCTTGGACAGTGCACGAAAAATGGATTGATGTTCTTTAGTCTGTTTTTTAATTGCATCTGGTAGCTTAACATTGCTTGCAGTTAAATTTAAACACAGTTCGGCAATGAGTTTAATAAATTCTCGATCTAAATTGTTCAGTATGGCCTTCCTAAGACGTGGTTTGGAACTACTCAAAACAGAGAACAAGTATCTATTGTGATATAACTTCTTCAACGTCATAGTTTCAACTAATATTTTTCCTATCGCCCACAGGCAAATATACAGTAATTTCACGATCAAAAATATTACTAACGACACGTAGTTCTTCAGGTGTATTTTGATTTAGGTCAATTACAATGTAGCCATAGGGTTTGCTTGTTGCCTGATTGTAAGCCTAAAGCAGGAAGTTAGGCTGAGCAGGATAAATTTGTTTGTTTAACGTTATGAGGGAACTTGAATAACGAACAATTTTGTACACGATGTAATGAGTACAGTTCAATGCAAGAATTTGCATACATTTACTCTGATGAAAAAGATTGTGTAAGACAATGGTGACGGAAATATTTTTATGATGAGAACGTACCGTGTACAATTGAATCATTTCCTCTGACCACTGCTCTTTCGATTCGGCCAAATCATCAACAATAAGCCAAGAATTTGGTTCCAATGAATTGAATACAGAATTCAATCCCTTGATGAATTTAACTTGAGGTTCAATTGCCCTTATTCGATCATTTCACTCTTGCCAAACACTATAGCAATAGCAGATATTTTTTATTGACGTTTGACCTGTTCCTGCTGACAACAACATTTCACGTCAATTCTGAATTATTTTCATCAAAAGTGTTGTTTTCCCACTCATTGATGGCCCACAGAGAAAAGCTCTGAAGGGTGTTATAAACTTTTACATAATCTAAGAATCTTTGTCTCTCTGTTTGTGTATGCTTGCGATCCTATTCAATGAACATCAACAACTGAGTTAAAATCCAATAGTTGACTATATTTAATATATTTACATACGAAAAAAATATTTAACAGTAAAAAAATTGTGTATAAGAAAAACTCTTTAATAAAATATATAACAACGGCAACAACAACATGTATATTTACAAAAGTACCAAAAAATTTGCTCTAAGTAAAAAAAGATACCGTCGGTGGCGGACACTCCCCCCCCCCCACTGGCCACCAGCTGGGCGGCCAAAGGCCGCCCAGCTGACCGGATTATGTATTCAATTAATTGGAACCAAATTCTTAGCTTATTGTAGATGATTTGGCCGATCTTTTCTTGACAAATGTGTCAACAAACGTTTTCATATAGAGTTTTTGACTGAACTGGAGGGCTCTATGAGCCTTTGTGACATTGAAACCGTTGTTGCACATCCATTTTAACACCACATGATGTACAACAATATTTTTCTTTGGCAGGAGGTCGGCAATACGTTTTTGTTTTGAAGGTGCCAATACAGTCCCTCCACCTCGACCAAACGTCTGTTGCGGGGACTCAAAGAGTCCCTAGACACAGGTCTATTGATGCATGGATAAACAAAATCCTTTACCGAATCATGAAGCTCTACTGGTATCTCCCCATCAATTTCAAAAAACCATCCAACCGACCCATTGTCCTCAACACTGCCAATGTTGGTGAAATTTGCGGCGTGAGGGTCATTGAGCCATTTATAGTCACTGCAGGATAGCGCGTAATAAGACATAGCCGAGGAGTAGAGGGAATTCATATCAAGAAACACTACATCCAATTTTTTCCCGTCTTCTATCCAGTTGGATCAGTTTCCAAGATACGATCCCCCATTAAAAACGTATCACCCATTAAAAACGTATATATTAGCAACTCTCATGAAAGATTCGGCAAGGTTTGTAGTTGAGTCGATCAAAAGGCTGCTAGCGTTACGCAATACCTTTCCAATTTTTTTATTGACTGCTAGCATTACAACTTCTGGAACCCTGGAAAACTACCTTCAATAGACTCATATTTGCTGCATCCAGAGGAACATTTTTAGTGGTCACCAAATACGTGAAAAGGTACATTCTTAATTAGACATTTTAATTTTTCAGTATTTCCACCATCTTCATGGTTCTTTTTTATAGCCCCGCGAAGATTCTTAGTCAGGCTTGAGATGCAGCTTTTGGTCAGAATTTTTTAAAAATCACCCCTGTTTTTTAAAAGGTTATACAGATCCCGAATGAAATTTTTCGTGACATGGTTGGTACACTCGTGTTTTATAACATCCTTTCCAAAGGCCACACGCTCTATAATGCGTTGATACACACTTGAATCCCCATCCCAAATAAATTCGAGATACCGTAATCCATGCATGGACAAACTAAGTAAAAAAACCCTTTATTATCATGTCCTTTTGTTCTTTTGTCCCACCCAGCATCCAAAATAACCCTTGTATATGGAACTCCATCATCAAAAACTCTGCCATCGGAGATAGCCAACTCCTTCGCAGCGTTTTCATTCAACTTCCATTCAATTTTTT